>CAUYQG010169220.1:0-13049 GCA_963574415.1 Tarsius wallacei | reverse complement strand
CTGGCCTCAAGCAATCCTCTGACCTTGGTCTCCCAAAGTGCTTGGATTACAGGCATGAGCCACTGCACCCCACCAAGATTTATTTTAAAGAACACTCACCAAAATAGTATAAGATGAAATTTGCGTATACATTATTTTTTTTCAAGATGTGTATTTTTTTTTTTAGTTAGAGTCTTACTCAGGCTGGAGTGCAATGGATACTCACAGCCGCCACAGCCTCAATCTGCTGAGCTCAGGCGATCCTTCTGCCTTAGCCTTCCAAGTACCTTTAACCACAGGCATGTGCCACCATGCCTGGCTAATTTTTGGATGTATTGTAGAGACGAGGTCTTGCCAAGTTGCCCAGGCTTGTCTCGAACCCCTGAGTTCCGACAGTCCTCTCGTTCAGCCTCCCAAAGTACTGGGATTACAGGCATGAGCCACCGTGCCTGGCAAGATATGTATTTTAAAAAGACGTTTTTCATAAATCCTAGACAGTCATTCATATTTGGTGGACTCAGAAATGTCCTGTCTCCCCCTTCCTGAACAGGAAGCTTTTTACCCAGAGAAGTCATTGTTCTCGTACTCTAACAGATGACTTTTAGAGAACAGAGGAAGGGGTTTGTGTGTTTCTCCAAACATTATCTTAAAATCCACACTGCCAAAATCATTTTGTATCGGAACTGAGTCATTAGAATTCGCTCAAACCTTCTCATCCTCCATTTCCACCATGTTCTTCACATGAGGAAATTGAAACAGATATACTGAATAACCAAGTTAACGGTAAGTTCAAGGGCTGTCTGGTGACCAATGTCCAGAGACATATTGTATGTATTGTTACCTTTAATTTAAAAACAAAATTAGCCAAGCACGGTGGCGCACATCTATAATCCCAGCACTTTGGGAGGCCAAGGCGAATGGATTGCCTGAGCCCGCGAGATTGAGACCAGCCCGGACAACTTGGCGAGACCTTGTCTCTACAATAAATCAAAAATTAGCTGAGCATCATAGCATGTACCTATAGTTCTGGCTACTTGCAAGGCTGAGGCAGAAGGATCTTCGGAGCCCAACAGGTCGACGCTGGGGTGGCTGTGAGCGTGCCACTGCACTCCAGCCTGAGTAAGACTCTAACTAAAAAAAAAAAGAAAGAAAGAAAAAATTAGCCAAGCACGGTGGCTCACGCCTATAATTCCAGCACTTTGGGAGGCCGAGATGAGAGGATTGCCTGAGCCCAGGGGTTCGAGACCAACGTAGGCAATTTGGAGAGACCTCATCTGTACAATAAATAAAAAAATTAGACGGGCATGGTGGTGCATGCCTGTAGTTCCAGCTACTTGGAAGACTGAGGTGGAAGGATCACCTGAGCCCAGTAGGTCAAGGCTGTGGTGGCCATGAATGTGCCACTGCACTTCAGAGTGAGACTCCAACTCAAAAAAAAAAAAAAATACATAAAATAAATTTAAAAGATTAAAAATGGGATTTTTAGTAACAAATACTGAAACATCTATAAGTGTTGTGTATATTTGATGAATTTTTAGAGCACATATAACAATATTTTCACTATGCATCTTTACTATATCAATATTCTAACGTTGAAATTTTAATCTGACCACAAGGTGGCAGCAATGCAACGCACAACAAAGAAACAACAATGAAATACAGAACTGCATTTTTCTTAGTTTACTAACCAGGGTCCTGCATGTTAATAGATAGTCTATAGCTCTTAGCAGTGTTTCTGCAACATGTCCTCCCTTCATATGATTTATTCATGAACTTGAAGTGCTGTGTCCTGTGAAATTGTTTTTTAAGGTAGGTGGTATGTAGGAGCATCGTTATTAGAATACAAAGGTAGAGTGTTACTCTTGTCATAAATGTTCAAGGAATACTTTCCTCCGAGAGGTGGCCTCTGTCATGGAGCCTCAGCCACAGAAATGTTGAAAATAAAGAAGTAGAGAGGGCAAGCTGATAAGCTGATAGAGGGCCCATTGCAGGGTGTGGGGGGAGTCTTTGGCATATGGAACAGAAAGCATTAGACACCTCTTTCTAAATTGGGGAGTATGTATCTACCTGTCTCTGCTTTTATAAGGATGTGTAAAATATAGATGCTGTGTCTGACAAATATAATGCAAAACAATTCACACTGAACTATAGAACACTGTATCAATTATAGCAGTTAGTATGTATTGACCACTTTCTACCTAGACCTAGCTACATAGGCTGCCATTGAATCCTCCCAAAATACTCCAAAGTGGAGTGTATTATATTTCCACTTTACAGACAAGAGTTGGAACCATAGATAGGAAGCTAAGTGACAGCTAGTAAGAAAAGATTCAAGCATGGCAGTCTGACTCCAGAGCCCGAATGTATTTATGTCAAAACATTGCTGTATTTCTGTCATCAAAACTGAGCCTTATTGTCCTGGGTAGGCATATATATGCATGGTGTGTGTCCCTCATGTCTTTCATTTATATCAGAGAGTCAGTACATGTAAATACTTTTATGCCCAAATATCTCTTCAAATCAGGAGGTCCTAGTTAAATAAACAGTATTTAGAATAAATACCAAGTGCTTAAATGCAGAGTATGTATTTAAATATGTGCTCAGGTAAATTGATAAGACTGCCTGCCATTTGTTGTTCTGTGCTGTGGCTTTGGCTACAGACATTTAGCTTGAACCTGTATATAAATATTCATGCACAGCTGTTTTGAGCAGCTGCTGGCACGGAGGCATTACACCTAGTGGTTAAGAACATGGGGTCTGAGTCAGACTGACTGGGATTTCAATTCCTTGTATACCACTTCTAGCTGAACAATCTTAGGCAAGTTATTCGCTCTACGTGAACCTCAATCTCCTTATCTAGAAAATGAGGATAACAACAGTTGAATCCTAAAGGGTGCTCTGGAAATTTGTTTACAATTTAAGCAATTATGCATAGGTGATGAGGTTATAGGTCTGGGACCAGCTGTCTGGGCTCAGATCACAGTTCCAACACTTGTGACTTTGGGCAACTCCATGATGGCTTTCTGTTTCTTTATCTGGAAGATGAACATGATGACAGAATTTTACTTCCTTACATACCTGCCTTATTAATAACCACTCTTACTAGTTTCTTATGGATTCTTCCATTGTTTTTTGTGGAAATACAAGCAGATAGTATATATTCCATTAGCTATGCCTCCTCACCCCATGTGCCCTGCAGATCTCTTCTTACAAGTAACTAAAGAGCATCCTGGCTCCTTTTTCCCCCGTCCACCTGCTTAGAGCTTTGAATAAACTTTTTCTTTTTTTCATTTTCATTTTTTTAAAAATTTTTTAAATAGAGGTGGGGTCTTGCTATGTTGCCCAGGCTAGTCTGGAATGCCTGGGCTCAAGGGATCCTCCCACCTTGGCCCCCCAAAGTGCTGGGATTACAGGCATGAGCCACCACACCCAGCCTGAGTAAACTTTTTAAATGACCTACTCTTTATCATGGATTATAAGGGATGGTCTGACTCCTGAGGAAAGGCAGAAACCAAAACAAAGGGGGAAAAAGCAACTTTGCACAAACATGCAATAAGCAGGGAGACAATTAAATAATATATAAAATAATGTAGAATGGCATCACTGGGATGGCAGTGAAGGGAAATTTGATGCTGACAGCTGTGAAGAAAACCTAGAGAGCACCAGAAAAGAGAATGGATACCTCCGAACTGGATAGCTCCCAGGAAATGTTGGAGATAATAGACGAACTGATATCACTGACCTTGTGGAAAACCATATTGGCAGGCTACTGGATAGTGTGGGGAGATTCAGCAATAAGAGTACAAAGAAGAAAAAAAAAAGGCAAGTACTAACTTTGAGGAGGAAAAGTGAGAAAGGAAATATTATACTACAATGCACAGTTCTGTGTAATATTTGCATAGGCATACTAATGTAATCACTGAAATTGATTTAACCAAATAACTTTCATACACTATATTGAGAGCTTGAGGAAAGAGAAGCAGAGAAAATGACTATGTAAGAGATAAATCCTTGTTACAAGTTGAGTAATTATCCCGAATGCTTGGGACCAGAAGTGTTTCAGATTTCAGACTTTTCTAGATTTTGGAATACTTAAATATACATGGGATATCTTGGCATTGGGACCTAAGTCTAAACAGAGTTCACTTAAGTTTCGTATACACCTTATATATATATAGCTTAAAGTTAATTTTATACAATATTTTAAATTAATTTTGTGCATGAAACAAAGTTTGTGTTAAATACTTATGTGTGGAATTTTCCACGTGTAATATCATGCTGGCATTCAGAATTCTTTAGATTTTGGAGCATTTTGGATTTTGGATTTTCGGATTAGAAATACTCAACCTATACTATCATAAAAAGTCAATAGACACTGTCTAAAAATGGTCAAAGAAACGCATATTTACATATCTTATAGAAATATAAAGATATAGCTGGGTGCGGTGGCTCACACCTGTAATCCCAACACTGTGGGAGGCTGAGGTGAGAGGATTGCCTGAGTCCAGGGACTCAAGACTAGCCTGGGCAACTTGGTGAGACCTTGTCTCTACAATAAATCCAAAAATTAGCAGGGCATGGTGGTACGTGCCTGTAGTTCCAGCTTCTTGGAAGGCTGAGACAGGAGGATAGTCTGAGCCCAGCAGGCTGAGGCTGCGATGGCTGTGAGCATGCCATTGCACTCCAGTCTGGGTGACAAGAGTGAGATTCCAACTCAAAAAAAAAAGAAAAGAAAAAAGGAATAGAAGACTCTAAAATAAGATGTTAGCAGCAATTTTCTATGGGTGACATAGCATAGAGTTAAAGTTTGTTTTTTTCCCTGCTGGTGTATATTTTGCAAATTTTCCACAGTAAGCATGTATTACTTTTGTCAAAATTTAAAAAGAAATGGGGATGGAAGGGCGAGTTAAATAGTTAGAATAGTGGAATGCCAATAGTCCTAATGTTTGAGTTCCTTCTGCAGTACTCCTGAGAGTGACCTGGCTCCTTATGTTTCATCCCTCTGGTGGACTGGAAAATTGCTGTTCCCCAAAATGACCCAATTCATCTTTAAGCAGCTTTGACTGAAAGAAAGTTATCTTTTAGGCCAGGACTTTGGGAGGCCGAGGCAGGAAGATTGCCTGAGACCAGAGGTTTGAGACCAGTCTGGGCAACTTGGGGATACCTCATCTCTACAATAGTCAAAAAATTAACCGGGCGTGGTGGCGCGTGCCTGTAGCCCCGGCTACTTGGAAGGCTGAGGTGAACAGATTGCCCTAGCCCAGCAGGTTGACGCTGGGGTGGCCGGGAGTGTGCCACTGCACTCCAGCCTGGACAACAGTGAGACTCTACAAGGAAGGAAGGAAGGGAGGGAGGGAGGGAAATGTAAAGAGATGTAAATTCTAAAGCAACAGCTAAATGGATTTAAAAGAGGGTACGTCTGGGAAGGAGTTCATGTGAAGGAGTAGAGCAGGGAATTGCTGTACTTTATTATAAATGTTTTAATATAATTTAATATTTTCAAACTATTTGTACACATTGCTTTGATAAAAAAGAACTTTTTAAAGAACCTAGCACAAAAAATAAAAATATATAAATAAATACTAAATAGTAAAAAAAAAGGAACCCAACATAGCATCTGGCAAATGGTGCATGGTTAATACCAGTAATAGAAGACTGATCACATTACTTTTATCTCTTGATTTTTCTCTGCCCAAGGAAAACGTGACATGATATCATCCAATGTGTCAGCAATAGCATCAACTTGACATTGTTCCACTTCTGTATTTCCAGCCAAATCTATGGAATAGAGAGAGGCTTATCAGTATGTTCAGTTCATTACATGAAAAAAAAACACAACATTTTTTTGAGTCCGAGTCTCACTCTGTCACACAGGCTGGAGTGCAGTGGCACGCTCACAGCCACTGTAGCCTCAACCTGCTGGGCACAGGTGATCCTTCCACCTCAGTCTTCTAAGTAGCTGGGGCTACAGGCACGCACCACCATACCGTGCTAATTTTTCTTGATTTATTGTAGAGACGAGGTCTTGCCAAGTTACACAGGCTGATCTCGAACCCCTGGGTTCAGGCAATCTTCTCACCTCCGCCTCCCAAAGTGCTGAGATTACAGGCATGAGCCACCACGTCCGGCAAAAAATTTTGCTTTTTAAATAGTCAGTATATTCATATGATTGAAAACTCAAAGCATATAAAACAATATCCAGTGAAGACTAGCTTCCATCCTGCCCATTCACTTCCTTATTCATAACCACTTGTATTAGCTTCTTATTCTTCCATTTTTTATGGAAATACTAGCAAGTAGTATACATCCCATTAGCCAAGGCACCTCACCCATGTGCCCTATAGATTTCTTCTTAATAGTAACTAAAAAGCATCCTTGCTCTTTTTTCCAACTACATGAGATTCCTTGCGGTAGATGTGCCACAGTTTATTTAACTAAGGATTAGGTTTGCTTCCAGTCTTTTGCTAATATAAGCAATACTACAATAAATAACCTGTATAAAAATAAAAATACCCTGTATATGTTATAATTTATTTTGTAATTTTTTTTTTTTTTTTTTGTAGACAATTTTTGTCAGGAGCATTTGTTTCCTGCTCGAAGACTTGAAGTTTAAAAAGTATAGATGGGAGGGTTTTTTGGGTTTTTTTTCTTCTTGTCATTTGTTAATCATTACTGTTACTAATAAATTATTGATCTTCCAGCTGGGCAGGGCGGCTCAAGCCTGTAATCCTGGCACTTTGGGAGGCAGAGGCAAGAGAATTGCCTGAACCCAGAGGTTGGAGACCAGCCTGAGCAACATAGTGAGACCTCATCGCTACAGTAAATCAAAAAGTTAGCTGGTAGTGGTGGTGCACACCTGTAGTTCCAGCTGCTTGGAAGGTTGGGACAGAAGGATTGCCTGAGGCCTGCAGGTCAAGGCTGTGATCATGCTACCACACTCCAGCCTGCGCCACAGAGTAAGACTACAACTCAAAAAAAAAAAAAATGATTGGTCTTCCTAAATAGTTTCTCACTGGTGTCAATTTGAAATGTTTCAGTATGGAAACATTCTAAAATTGATTGCTTTTGCACAACTATATAAATTTACCGAAATCAAGGAACTGTATACTGACAATGGGTGAGTTGTATGTAAATTATACCACAAAAGACTGTTAAAAGTGAAAGAAATTGCTTGAGTGATTTAGCATTCCTCTGTAAACTATCTTTATTTTGTGTGTGAGATATTCAAAGGTTGTTTGTGATCTTGAAAAGTCTTCAGAAATTCTATCAGGTTCTCTTCATTTTCATTCCTATTTTGACTTCCACCTCAGGGTTTCAGCTACCAATTTATGCAGATGACCCCTCATTCAACATTTGTTAGCCCTAAATCATAAGTCCATATTCTCAGCCTCGTTTTGGATATATCTCTGAGTATGCCTTTGGCTCTTGAACTTCTTTCAATAAATCCCAAAGTGGAGTCATCATGCCCTCCCTCAATCCAATGATTCCTTTTTCATGTAACAATAATGACTGGCCTCCAACTGCAAGTCAGTCCCGACAGGGGCTACGCATTGAACAAAAGAGATCAATTCCTTACCTGGATAGCACTTATGGTTGATTGGAGAAGGCAGACGTTGAAAAGGGTATTGCAAGTTGAGAACAGTTTTTTAAAACAGGAGAAGGAGAAGAAGGGACGGGGAGGATGAGGAGAAAGGGTGAGAGGTGGATGGGGGGGAAGAGGGGAAGGAGTAAGCAGCAGTACATGGTGCTACGAGAAAGACAAGCCATGTCCAAGCTGTGGCCTGCCTTGTCCTTCCTCCCGGTCAGATAGACTGCCATTCACATGGTGACATCTTTTACATTCACAAACTTTCTCATATTTTTCACTCTCTCTTCTTTTCCATTGCCATCTAGTTTCTTTCTTTCTTCTTTCTTTCTTTCTTTCTTTCTTTCTTTCTTTCTTTCTTCCTTCCTTCCTTCCTTCCTTCCTTCCTTCCTTCCTTTCTTTCTTTCTTTCTTTCTTTTTTGTTGGGGTCTTACTTTGTTGCTCAGGCTATAGTGCAGTATGCAGTGGACAATCACAGCTACTGCAGCCTTGATCTCCTGGGTTCAGGTGATCCTTCCACCTCAGCTTCCCAATCTGGGACTACAAGCATGGGCCACCATGCCTGGCTAATTTTTTTCTTTTTTTTTTTTTTTGGTAGAGACAATGTTTATGTTACCCAGGCTGTTCTCAAACTCTGGGGCTCAAGCAGTCCTCCTGCCTCGGCTTCCCAAAGTGCTGGGATTACAGGCATGAACCACTGTGCCTGGTGCATTCTGGACTATTTCAGCAACCTACTAATGTGCTTCCTGGCAATCATGCCAATCAAATACAAAGTAGGATCACAATAATCTTCCCAAACTCACAGTGGTAGTTATGCTGCTTTTGTAGATAAAAACCTACAGTTGCTTAAGAAGTAAAGTTCATACTCTGGATATTTTTAGCCAGATCCAGTCTATTTTTCTAATTTTCTTCTACCCAGCAAATTTGAAGTTTGTTTCTTTTTCTCATGCCATTTTATCTCTGCCTGGGTTGTTTTAGTCCAGTGATTCTCAAAGTGAGACCCATGGACCACCTGCAACAGCATCATCTGGGAAATTGTTATGAATGCAAATTCTTGGGTCCTACCCAAGGTCCACTGAATTAAGGTCTCTGCAGTCAAGGTTGAGCAAAGTGTGTTTTCATGAGCCTCCTGGAGGTCCTGATGTACTTAAAGTTTGAAAAAACACTGTCCAGGTCCAAGGCTTCCTCTTGAAATTCCAAATCGCCTTTCAGACTCAACTCAAATATCATTTTCACTTCAAAGCTTAAGTTCCATGATCATAAATAATCTTCATCTCTTCTGAACTTCAAAAAAAAAAAACTTCATTTGTTGACATGTGTTAGTGTAACGTACATTTTTGTATTTTTAAAATACGTTGTTCCAAAAATGGGGGTCTACTAATTATGACCCATTTTATTTGTGAGCCAACTATGTGTCTATGGCTTGGATCATAGTAGAGAGGGGGGTGTGATACGGTTGGGAGAACAGTGATTCTGCAGATTGATTGGGAAAAAAAGGAGCTTTAAGATAAAAAGGCTTAGGTAGTTTTTGACTCAAAAAGAGCATGAGGAGGTATGAGAGGAGAGAGAAGACAATGAAAGGACATCAGGCAAAGAACTAACAATTTCTGTTGTTTGCCATCAATGTCATGGGTGCAGGTGCTAACACAATAATCTAGAAGCCAACTACCCACATAAAAGAAAATCCCCTTTCTATTTTGTCAGCATGACTGGGATGATTACACCACTGAGTACATGATTTTAACAGTCTAAGAATTTCAGCCTCCATATGTCATATGCATTTCCTATTAATTAATTTTCTCCGAGAACTTACAATACCATACTAGCAAAAGTTTGGGGTGAGACATACCTGCCCAATTTTTCAACTAAATTCCAAAAAGGGATTGGGGGGCAAAGAAGTATAGGGCAGAAGGAAATACAAGATAAAATTGTCTAATTGTCAGTGGAACTCATGGAAAGCTAACTTGTTACAGATGATATGTTTATAGCTCTAGTATATAATTCTATTCTTATTTGGACTATAGTGTTCTATAATAGTCTTTTAATGAATATCAAATGTTTATCATCTTTTTCAGTTGTCAAAAATCTTAAATACAATCAATGTTACCTGTATCTTTGGTCAAGTATCTTGCTATTGCAAGGCTCTGGTGAAGGGTAAGTCCATCAACTTCCAAAACAGGAATTTTGCCAAATGGAAGAGCTTAAAATAAAATGAGCAAAGAATATTTATAACAAAATTAGGAGTTATCATGCTTCCATTTTTACTGATAATTGTGGAAACAAAACATGATTTTAAAGGCATGGAATTCTTGTTTATTCTTAAAGGAACAATTGACAACCTCTAATGCAATCTTTACATTTTATAAGTTTAAAGAAGTTGCTAGAAACCTGCATTGAAGTTAGTGAATCATTGGTTATGAACCCCAGATTTACAGTGACACCATATACTATACTATATATTATCTTATATACTTACTTTTAAAAAACTTTCATTTAAAGCTTCATTGACTTTGTGGCCTCAATCACTGATCAAATTAATTGTTATAAAAAATATAGTCTGAGGATTATGAAGATTTTGATTTACAAACTAAGTTGTGGTAAGGAATTTAGTCATAGTCTTTTTAAAATTGATACATAATAATTGTACATATTATAGGGTACATGTGTTATTTTGTTACATGAATACAATGTGTAACAATCAAGAAAATTTTTAAATTTCTTCCTTAATTTCTTCGTTGGTCATTTAGGAGCATATTGTTTAATTTTCATGTATTTGTTCAGTTTCCAAACTTCCTCTTGCTATTGATTTCTAGTTTCATTTCATTGTAGAATGGAATACTGCAGTGAGCAAAACAAATCTCAAATGAAGTTGACATTGTGGTTTGAGAAAATACTCTATATGGTTTTGATTTTTTTAATGTATTAAGACTTGCTTTGTGGCTTAACATATGTTTTACCCTAGAGAATGTTGCATGTGCTGTGACACAATGGATGGAATGGAGAAAAATAATGGGTATTCTATAGTTTTTCAGTGGCAATGTTCTGTAAATATTTATTAGATCCATTTGGTCCCTAGTGCCGACTAAGTTTAATGTTTCTTTGTTTTCAGTCTAGACAATCTGCTCAATGCTGAAAGTGGAGTGTTGACATCTCCAGCTATTATTGTATTGAGGTCTTTCTCTCACTTGGGTTCTAATAATATTTGCTTTATGTTTCTACGTGCTCCAGTGTTTGGTGCATATATATATATTTGCAATTGTTATATCTTCTTGCTGAATTGACCCCTTTGTCATTATATAATGACCTTCTTTGCTTTTTTGTTTTTAACTTAGCATCTATTTTGTCTGATATAAGTATAACTATCCTGAATGCTTTTGTTTTCAGTTTGCGTGGAATATTTTTTTCCACCCCTTCACTTTCAGTCTATGTCTTTATAGGTGAAGTGAGGCTGCAGTACATTGTTGGATCTTTTTTTCCTTTCAGCCAGTTCATATCTTTTAATTCGAATTTAAACCATTTATATTCAAGATTATTATTGACGTCTGTCATTTTGTTAATTGTTTTCTGTCTTGTAAATCCTTTCATTTCTTCCTATTCCATTGTTTACCTTTATGACTTAGTGGAATTTTGTTGTTGTTGTTTTCTTTTTTTGTAGTTATAAGGTTAGAATCCTTTCTCTTTCTCATTTGTGTATCTTCTCTACCAGTGAGTTTTACACTTTTGTTTGTTTGGGTTTTTTTTTAATTGGAGTCTCACTCTGTCACCAGGCTGGAGTACAGTGGCACATTCACAGTCACTGCAGCCTTAACCTGCTGGGCTCAGGTGATCCTTCGGCCTCAGCCTTCCAAGTAGCTGGAAACACAGGTGCACGCCACCACACCCAGCTAACTTTTTGTTTGTTTGTTTTGTTTTGTTGAGTTGGAGTCTCACTCCGTCGCCCAGACTGGAGTGCAGTGGCCGCTCCCGGCCACAGCAGCCTCGAACTGCTGGGCTCCGGCGATCCTTCTGCCTCAGCCCTCCAAGTAGCTGGAACCACAGGCGTGCGCTACCACGCCCGGCTAATTTTTTTATTTATTGTAGAGATGAGGTCTCCCAAGTTGCCGGGCTGGTCTCAAACTGATGAGCTCAGGTAATCCTCTCACCTCGGTCTCCCAAAGTTCTGGGGATTATAGGCAGAATAGTATTTCTTTCAGTATAGTATTTTTGACTGCCAGTGTTTTTTTCCTTCAGAACTTTGAATATATTATCCCATTCTCTTCTGGCCTGTAAGGTTTCTGCTGAGAACTCCACTGATAATCTGATGGAGATTCCCCGATATGTTTAGAATTCTCTTTGTCTTTGACTTTTAACAGTTTGACTATAGTAGTGTGTCATGAAGAAAATCTTGAATGTGTCTGTTTGGGGATTTCTGAGCTTCCTGTATCTGGACATCTAGATCTCTTACTAGACTTGGGAAGTTTTCAGCTGTTATTTTGTTAATTGGTTTTCTATAGCTTTGCTCATCTCTTCTCCTTCTGGAATTCCCCAAATTCAAATACTTGATTGCTTCATGGTGTCCCATATATCAAGTAGGCTTTCTTTCTTTATTTTTTCCCTTTTGGTCTGATTGGGTTTTTAAAAAGATCTGTTGTCAGGTTCAGAAAGCCTTTCTTCTGCTTGATCTAGTCTATTGTTGAAGCTCTCAATGATATTTTTATATTCCATTTATTGAATTCTTCAGTTCCAGGATTTCTGTTTGGTTCCTTTTTATAAATCTTTTTTTTTTTAAGTTTTTTTAAGTTTCTCATTCATATTGTGAATTATTTTCCTGATTTCTTTGTATTGTTTATGGCTTTCCCATAGCTAGAATTGTAGGAGTCCTTGGTGGGAATGTGGACCACTGAGGATTTCTCTCTCACCATTTCCTTGAAGTAGGGAATTCCTTCTGGGTCCAAACCGACTCCAGCTGGGTTTACTGCTTTACTTCCCTCTCCTTCCATTCCTCAGAGGTTTCCTATTAGAACGCTGAATTAGAGTGTTCTCTCTTAGACACTCTATTAGATATGTGGTTATCTACTTGCTCTTTTAGAACTTCCTTGTGGAAGAGGTGAATGTTGGGCACCTCTGTTCAGCTATCTTGAAGTCCCAACTAATTTTGAGGAGAGTCTATTTGAAGTATATAGCATATAGTATAGTTTATAGTAACACAGAGAGCGTTTTTATGCAGACTCACATAAGATACCATGTTAACTATCTGTAAATCCTAATTTTTTTTTTTTTTGGCCTTTTATTTATTTACTTTTTTTTGAGTCAGGATCTTTTTTTTTTTTTTTTTTTTGAGTTGGAGTCTTACCCTGTTGCCCAGACTGGAGTGCAGTGGCATGCTCCCGGCCACCACAGCCTTGACCTGCTGGGCTCTGGCCATCCTTCCGCCTCAGCCTTCCAAGTAGCCGGAATTACAGGTGTGCACTACCATGCCTGGCTAATTGTTGATTTATTGTAGATA
>CAUYQG010169214.1:0-14577 GCA_963574415.1 Tarsius wallacei | reverse complement strand
CCTTTGGGAGGCTGAGGTGAGTGGATTGCCTGAGCCCGCGGGTTCGAGACCCGCCTGGGCAACTTGGTGAGACCTCATCTCTACAATAAATCAAAAAATTAGCTGGGCCTGGTAGCGTGCGCCAGTAGTTCCAGCTACTTGGAAGGCTGAGGCAGAAGGATCGCCGGAGCCCAGCAGTTCGAGGCTGCGGTGGCTGGGAGCGGCCACTGCACTCTAGTCTGGGCGACAGAGCGAGGCTCCAACTCAAAAAAAAAAAGAAAAGAAAAGAAAAGAAAGTTACAGTAATATGTGTGATGGCAGAAGCCAATTCTTAGTACAAGGAATGAAACTATAGTTTGAGAATATGGAGACTAGGTAAACCACTTTGAGAACTGTTGACAAAAAAAGAAGGAGCAAGGTGACCACCGCAGTCTGCAGGCATCCTTAACTTGGCTGACTGTTATTTGGATATCCTCAGTAGGAACTGTATAATTTCACCTCAAATATGTGATTGAGAGCTGTATTGTATGTTTGATTTCTACAAGATGAACTGACCTAGTATGGCAAATACATTACAGTTAGAGATTGCAGTAGGCATGGAGAAGGCTGTCAAGATGATTCAAAGATGGAAAAAGAAAAATATGTATAAGCCTGTAAAATGGCAAACTTTAATTTCACAAGATTTTTGGAGACTTGGACAAGAATATAGGGATCACTCAATATAACCTGTTCATTTTACACCTGGGAAGGTGAAGTGACTTTTCTGGGTCTTAATAACCTGTTAGTAGTAAGGCTGAGACTCACCCCGCTAAATGTTTCTTTCCTCCCTACTGCCTTTCTAGGTGCCCGCATACTTCAGGATACCTGAGTACTGACTTCCTCCTAAGTTTTTTTGTCTCAGTGCTTTTGAGATAGAACACTCAATCTAGTGTTTACGTATTTGTTCTACTGCCTTCTCTTACCTCTCTGTGTTAACTCCCATACTTCCTTTGAGTTTTATTTAAAGTGTCCTCTTTGAAGACTTTCCTGAACTGAGCTGTTAAAGCAATTAAATTTTTCTTGTATCATTCTTACTTATGTATTGGTCTGAATGCCTAGTTAGATTAAGAATGCCATTAGAAGGAAATAAGCCTTATAAGTAATTGCTCTCCCTGTAATATCTGTTACATCTTTCCATGTGGTCCTTATTTCTATATATTCTTCTTGATGTTGGTAGGGATTTTTGTTTGTTTGTTTGTTAATTGAATTATTTTAGCACTTACTGACTGGACTGATATCTTTCTTTATGCTGGTCTTTCTGAACCATTGCCCACGTAGACCCATAGTACAGAAAGTAAAATACAGTGGATAAGGATAACAGGAAATTAAAATAAACATCAATAGTTTGAATAAACGGAGAACTGAAGTTAATTTAAAGTTTAATTAGTAGGGACTTTATCTAGACAGAGGCCTATATTTAAGCTAATACATGTCTCTGAACAGGCATTCTTAAATAGAAAGGCTTTTTTCATGCAGAATATGTTTAATTGACTCTTCTACGTTCTGTAGTAATACATTTGATAGTGACTGAATCAGGGATGAAGAAATTCAGTGGACTTGATTCACAGGTGTGTATCTCAAGACTAGAGGCAACTTCCTCTTCCCACCTCATTCCCTGTCACCCCCAAAATACCTTTTCTCACTTGATTACTAATACTAGAAGTAGTATTAAAAGTAACAATAATTTTTAAAGACCTAAAACTTTACAGATAAAATTGTGAAGAAAGCTTATATTAAACATCCTTTGAAGAGGCAATATATTGACTTACAGCTAAACCAATTTAAGATGGATTGGAAAAGAAAATAAAAAAGGAGCTCTATGACTTTCAAAAGTGGTAAGAGAGGGAGAAGCATTATAAAGGAAAGATAGCACAGGAAGTAGGGAAGTGAGTGCTTTAATTCAATTGAAAACTTTATTTATCCTTCTTAAAGACACACACCAAGGATGAGGTAATAATTCTAAGTCTTCAATTTTCAGTTGCCAACAAGTTTATCACATAAGGTAAATAAATATGATTCACAGAAACCATCTTTTTGTAAAACCCAGCCTGATTAATTTGCCACCACTTATTTCCAGGGTCAGGTCTTTAAAATATAATCTGATTTCCAGCCCATGAGTGAAAACATATTTTCCTTTTCTTTGAGTTAATTTCTGAGTTGCTTGGTGAAGACATTTAAAAGTAATACAATAGGTAAACCCCTGCAGATGGAAGTAAGAGGTACTTTCTGTATCCAGAGTCAATCATGGACTTGAAATCTGAAGACAATGTAGATATTCAAGGACTCAAGAGGTAAGAAAGGTGTGTTAGTCTCACATCCCTTACTCTATATTAAATTGTCTCATTAAAATACCTTGCTAATGTGAACACTATTTCACAGTTCAGCCACCTCCACACACTATGAAGCAGCAGGGCAAAGGTCAGGTACAGGAGGCCAATGTGAAAAGAAACACAAAATGCCATAACTCCTAGGACATTTGGCCATATCTGTGCACACATTTCATGACATAACGAAATTTCTCATCTGATGCCATCCTTCTCCCTTTGTTTTTAAACAGCTAGGAAACTAGGACCCATCTGAGAGTGTACTGTAACATCTCTCTGACTTGACAAGCTCAAGTAGTTTTCCAGGAAGACCCCTTTTATTAGATGTTTTAGCAACAGTTAAATTTTAAAAAATACATTAAATAGAAAAAATCTTATTCTCAAAAGCAAGCTTCTGTTCTTTATGAAATTGCGTCTTCAAGCCTCTGTTTCTTTTATTTCTTTCCTTTTCTGAAAGTATTCTTGGGCACATTTTGAATTGCTGTTGAATGGTTTTTTCAGGAAAAAAATTAGAGCCTTCTATTTCTTTTCCTGGCTGAGCTTTGCACATTTTGTCTGCACACTGGCAAATAAGTGTTTTGAAGAGCGTAGTTCTGGGGCTTCTTCCCCTCCTCTGTCTCCTGCTAGACACATTTGGGTGTTCAATTCTTTAAACCTGCCCTCCAGTGAAGTCTTCCACGATAGGACTTTTTTCCACTTCCAACTTCACATTCTTCTTCAGTTAGTTGACTGTGACTAGGAAAATAGGCGTGCAAAGCATTTTGCATTCTCTGGATGTACCACACAGTAATTCTGCTGTCTGAAAACTCTGTAATGTCAATAATTGATGCACTTGAGAAGTGGTAATTAAATTAGTTAATTATGCTGGTAAAATTACATGCAATTATGTGACTGCAGGGTATGTTTAGTAAATTAGGCTTTCCCATACTCACTACATATTGTGGTGCCAATTTTGTTCCTTGATGATTAGGTAGCTTTTGATACTTCTTAATTGATTTAATACCTGGATCTTCATTAGCTCTTGATTGCTATGCTATGTATGTCTGACATTTTTTTTTCTCTGATATTTTACTGAGATTGCACATCAGGGAAAATACATGTATATGTTTGTGGATGACACATATGTGAATTGACTTACATGTTTTTCATTTCAAATGTTTAGATGTTAAACTGTCACATCCTCCACTGCCCTCCCACCTTCTGGGAGATAATCCTAAATGTTGTTTCAAACCAGAATCCAAGCAAACAATCAGAAATTTTAGGAGAGTTAATCATTTCAACTCTTTAAATAAGAGGTGATATCTTTAAATAAGATCTTTATTAATAAAAAGATCTTTGTCAATAAAAGTTTATAAATAACAGAAATGGAAAAGCTATCATGTGATTCTTAGAGGTTTATAGTCCATTACAGGTGTCTTATATGTATTCGTAAGCCTCTGTGGGGGCAATGCAACTGATAGAATAAACCTTTAGTCTTATGAATGGAGCTTAGGGATAGAAGTTCTTGGTTCAAGATTTAGAATCCAAAGCTGGAAGGAAGCCTGGGAATTTCTTGATCTATTCCCTTTATGTAAAACGGATGAAGAAATGAAGGTCCTGATTAATGCCTTGTAGATGGAGGTTTTCACAGCAAAGCAGTGACTAGGTTGGGTCTGGAGTTTAAGTCTTCTGCCCCTCTGGGCTGTGACAATATATCGTACAATATAATGGCTGTTTTCTATTTTGTCCATTTCCTCTTAGTTGCCAACTCTATTTCTTTGTGTGACCTTACTCACACAGGGACTAAGCACATTTTCAAAAGAGCTCCTTCTTTAAGTATAAACTGAGTGTCAGGAGGCAACTTGAATTATTTAGAAGGAAGTATAGCAACTGTACTCATCTGCATTCAAGAACTAGAAACAGTCTTGTTTGTTTCCTGAGAAGTCAGTGCAATAGTCAGCATCTGCAACTTTTCCTATACTGTGTATCTTACTCATAATGTGAACAACAAGGCATCCTAACACTGAGGAGGTCTCTGGAGAGAAAAACAGTCTTCCCCATATTGGGAGGTATGGATGAGGTTGGCCACACTCTGGGGCTCTGATCTTCCTCTGAAACTAGGGAGATGGACAAACAGATCTCTGCCCCTCTGCAATGCCTCTGCTGGTGTGCTATGGTTCTATAATCATTAGAAAACTACATCTCTGAAATGAATAGGCAAAGGACACTGCACATTTCTTGCAGTTTTTTGGGTTGGTTTGTTTTTATTTTTGTATTTTTGACTCTCAGGTAGATGAAAAAGAAAAACAAGATAAATGATAATCATAACTTCCACTTATACAATGCTGTACATATTCCTAAGTATTTTCACATTCTTTATCTCTGTTGGTGTTTACATCCACCCTGTGGTGACAGAGAACAAGAACTAATCCCTGTTCATAGATTTTTTTGTTCATATAACCCAGAAATTTTGCAAGATTTGAATAGAGAATAGCTGTGCAAAATCATCTAACCTGATAAGTAAGGACAAGTGATATCTAGTTCTTGTGCCTTACAAATTCAAAGTTTTAACCAAAACTGTTTTTGATCTCCTCCGGAAAGTTTCCCTAAATCTCTCTAGGCTGGTATAAGTACTCTCATAATACCCGTGTATGTACCGATCACTGCATTTGTTCTTTGTTTTATGTTTGTCTGGTCACATAATCACATATGATACTACATGGTGAAATTTTTGGTGGAAGATGCTCGGATTGAGTTGCTTTCTTATCATTAAACATTAGCTCAGTGCCTGGCATCTGGTAGATGTCAGGTCCCTGATCGTTGAAAGAATGAATGAATGAGTATATACTGGCCTAAAAAAAAATCAACATTCATATCATTGGGTAACATTTAAACTCTTACCTCTGTGATTTCTCCCTAATATGTGTACATATCTCTTGTTAGGACTACCAAAAATGTTTTTTGTTGTACTTTTTGTTATCACATACTCTAGACATTTAAGTGAATTATCTATTTCTATTAGAAAAATGCCAATACATGTTGAATATAAACTGAAAATGCTCTTGGTCATTAGGCTGAAGTTTGTTTTTTTTTTCTTTAAAGACAAGGTTTTGCTATGTTGCTCAGGCTAGTCTTGAACTCCTGGCCTCAAGTGATTCTCCTACCTCGGCCTCTCAAAGTGCTAGGATTACAGGCACAAGCCACCATGCCCAGCCTGGTTGAAGATTTTTATTTTCTTAACTTTGAACTAACTTTACTCTTTCATTTCTACTGCTTCAAAAGTGTGACATTGTCACTATAAAAAATATTCCAGTTTCACATAAAGCATTAGTTTAAAATACCAGTTGTATTTAAATGTATTTCTTTGTATTTTATAAGAATAATATATATGGATATATTTTAATATTTTCCAATTAAATTAGTGTGGATACAGGTGGAAGACAAGTAAAACAAGCAAAAAATCTTTGCTAAATCTTACAGACAATGTAACATGCTGAAGAAAGAGAGAAGAGTCATGGGGAACAAAGGAGAAGGTTGGGGAATTAGAGGAGGCACTAGCAGAGTATTGATGGAAGCCCTGCTGCTTCCCATTAGTCCTGCCAAGAAGCAGGCAATAACACCACCTGTCTGTTTGGCAACCACAGGTACCTACACATGGTTCATGTTGTTTTCCTCTCCAGATTTCAAGATTTAGGTTGGAGATCCACTCAGTTAAATCAACAGGTGAAATAAAATGTTGTGAAGAAAAAAAAACAAAAAACAAAAACAAAAAAATCAACAACTACTCTCAGCCTTGCTATGTGGGGAAAGGGAGAGGCAGATTGGTGCTTTCTTTAGGCACCCTTGTGAGTTTTGTAAGGGCTTCTTGTCTGAAACCTTTTATTGGCCTCTGGGCTTTGGCAAAGCCAGCAGGCTATCCTGTAAGCTGGCATGATGCCATTGTAACAGATGGCCAGAAGCGTAGGCAGTAAAGAGCCATGTAGGAGCATCGCAAGGGAGTGCTGAGGGTGAGAGCTCTAGGCACACAGTCTGGAGCTCTGGTAATCGTGAGCTCCTGAGCAAAGTGGGGATAGGGATTATTTTGGTCTGCATCTTTGGCTATTACTTACTTCAGGCAGAAATACTGGCATTGCCCTATCTGTGTTTTAGTATTAGATTTGCTACTCCAGCTCTGATGTGTGTGGGTATGTGGGCTATCTCAAGAGGGTGATGAAAAAGGTAGAGATATTGTAAATAAATCCATTAGTGTTTTTAGTTTGCTCACCCTGTCCAATTCATTCTGCATACTGCTGCCAAATTCATCTCCTAAGGCACAACTTGGATCATATTTCCTTTTCCCTGAAACTTTTGATGATGATGATTATAGTATTGATGATGATAGTGGTAGTGGCTGCTATTCATTAGCCACTTACTATGTACATAATTTTCCTACTCTAGAGACAATTGGAGCTCAGAAATTGACTTCTTACAAAGGTTCCACAGTTTGTGAGTATCAGAACTGGGATCTGAATTTATTATATTTGACCCTAGAAAGAACCTTAACAAATACACTATACTTCCAAATGTAAGCAAACCTATTGTATGATACATTGTCACAGCCCAGAAGGGGCAGAAGACTTAAAGTCCAGACCCAACTGAGTCACTGCTTTGCTATGAAGACATCCATCTACAAGGCATTAATCAAGACCTTCATTTCTTCACCTATTTTACATAAAGGGAATAGATTAAGAAATTCCCAGGCTTCCTTCCAACTTTTCCCCCTCCCCTCTGAAATTTCTTGGTTGTCATCAACTTACAATGTAATTAGACAAAAGTTTTCAGCTTAACTAAAAATTTACTATTTTTTATTTTTTGAGATGTTTATTTGTTATTTAATTTCCTTCTTTTCTTTTCTTTTTTTTTTTTTGGAGTCGGTGTCTCACTCAGTCATGCAGGCTGGAGTGCAGTGACACACTCACAGCCACTGCAGCCTTGACCTGCTGGGCTCAGGTGATCCTTCCACCTCAGCCTTCTAAGTATCTGGAACCACAGGCAGGTGCCCCAATGCCTGACTGATTTTTTGATTTATTGTAGAGACAAAGTCTTGCCATGTTGCTCAGGCTGGTCTTGAACTCCTGAGCTCAGGCAATCATCTTACCTCCACCTCCCAAAGTGCTGGGATTACAGGTGTGGGCCATTGCACCCAGCTGTTATTTAATTACTTAAGAGAATATTTGTTCTGAGAAACTAGATTCACGTTAATAAAGATCAAGATAAACAATATGTCTTAACAAAAGTACTTGATTGACCCTCCCTATCATGGTAGACTAGGTCACCATAAAGGCAACATTTCTGATCTATTTCAAGAAACTGACAGAGAGTCTATTTTAATCAAATGACATTTATATTTTTATAGACTTATCTATGTTTGTCTTAAATCAGTAAATACAAAGGAACAAAGATCAGTTTGTTCCTTCTAGAGCCCAAGACTCCAGCATTTCTGTTTCTCATACCCGAAGACTTTGGAAAAAAAGTGTTAACAATACTAACTTTCTTATTTTTAACTTGAGCCTTTTCTAGCTTTTTCTCACTTCCAGTAATGAAAGAAAATTTCTTCATATGCTTGAAGATAATGATTCTCTTTGTATCAGATAGTTACTGCTGCATAACAAATATTCACAAAAATCTCAATGACACACAAAAACAAGCATTTATTCTTACAGATCTGAGGATAGGCTGAGGTTTGGCTGATTGAGGCTGTCTAGGCTAATACAGGTTCACACGATCTCTCACCCTCTAGCTGGGTTCAGTGGTTAGCTTTCTCAGGTACTTCTTTTAACAGTGGAAGAAGTACAAAACGACAAGCCCAATCATTCAAACCCGTTACAAGTCTTTGGTCATATCACTGTAGCTAACATTTCACTGGCTGTAGCAAGTTTCATGTTCAAACCCAAAGTAGAAAAATATATTCTGACTCTCTTTTGGGGAGGAGATGCAGTTCACATGGTAAAGAGAGATGACAAAAGGAGGGATGAAGAATTTGTGCCATCAATTCAATTTCTGTCCATTTCTTGTTGCATGCCCTCATGCTTTGCTTGCTTTGCACAATTATGTACTGGGATGGTTATGCCTTTGTATCAGATAATTTATTACTATTTCCACAAAATTGTAACTGCCACCTTTTGCATCCACTCAAAATCCATTGTGAAGAATATTTTAAAGATAGCACTTGCCTTTTTCAGGGCCATTTGATAAAATCCTTTTTCCAGGAAGAAATTATCATCACAGGAATTGTGCTCATTTCAGTATATAAGGCCCCTCTGCTCTAGCTCTGTAGAATGTAAATGCTATGTGTTCTACCCAGCCATGTATAATATATGTTCTTTTGGTGTGAAGAATAACTTCCTGATTGGAATTGAGCTGAAATTGGCTCCTCCTTTGGGCAGAAACATGAATGACATCATAATTCCTGTGAAGCATTTACATATTCCCTGACTGCATCCCCAGAAAATTTTGTTTTGTAATCAACAGTTATATCCACTACTATTTGGACTCAAATTCCTCTTTATTAAGGATCAGTTAAGATGTTGGTGAGTGGGGAGGGAGTGATAGAGAGAGAGAGAGAATGCATGCGCATGAGTGGGTTTTTTTGTATATGTATATGTATGATTAAGCAAAAACACATTTATTTTATAATTAATCATAAACTTTATCTGTTCCTATATAGCAGTGCTTTAAGTGCATCCTATGTCCATTGGCAAATATGAAACATTAATTTGTGTTTATGTTTCATTTTAAAATGAGTACATGTACGTTTACACACACCAGTGGCCACTACTTAAGTTTCATCAAATGTATGTTTTAAATTTCCAAACTGAAGACCTGTGAGAAAAGTTACAATTTAAGATCTTTGCTCACATCTTTTTTCATGTCAACTAGGCAGAATAGGCTGATTCAGATGTTTAGGAGCATCAGAGTACTTAATCTGTTACCACTGCTTTGCATCATATCATGTTCTAGACTTCTTAGGAGCAATCTTTATTTATTTTTGGAGCTCACAGATTGCATTTGAACGAGTCAGGAATATTTTCCAGCTTATTTTAGTGAACTTACTCATATTTTGTCCAAGTGGTAAAAAACAAAGTACACTGTTTTCCAGAGTTAGTATTAGCACCATTCTAGTGTTAGAATATTATTTTACTTGGTCACCCTCCCTAATAAATAAATTTATATACTTGTCTTGTTTTGCATATTTACATGAATGTATGGATATGCCAACATAGCACATTTCTATTAGATAAATCAAAGATAATTTCTCACTAAAATCTCGTGTTGTAATTTTACTCCCACAGCTGAATACTTTTGTATTTTTAGGTAATCCTTCTTCCTTGAGCCCATTAGTAAGCCAACAAGCATTACTCTACCTTTAAGAGCAACTTGGGTGAATAATGTGCATATTTGGCTCTAAGCTTGCACTCCCAGTGATGATGGGATGAGTTGCTTGGTTATATGTGGTTATTTTTGTAGCACCTGTGGATTCCAAGATTGGTAGTTTGTTTCCTCAGAAGCATGTGTCATACATTTTTATTAACTCACTGAACACAGGTGTTTCCTGATTATCTATTTGATTAACCATACATAGCTAGCAACCAAATTAAAACAGAACAAATAAGCCCTTCTATGATTACTTTCCTTCCCATACCCGCTTTTATTATCATATCCCTGGGCACTGTTTAAAGTAAAGCTAAATGGTTGGCCACTATCTCATATGAATTTAGTGGAAACTAAAAATCAGTCCAGACTCTTCTTAATGCCTAGCACAATGTGTAGTTTGTTGAATGAATATAGAAATATATGACTGAATGTACGCACGTGTGTATGCATACACTAGCATAAATGGTCACAATAAATGCCAGGATCATATAAACCATCCCACTTTTATTTTAAGCTTCTCTTGCAGATATTTTACTCAAGTATTCAGAGACTGTTGGAAGCATCATGCATCCGGAAGGAATAGCGATAAGGAGCTTAACAAGGACCAAATCTTTCAGCCCATTAATCAAATCCATAATTCCCATTAGGGCAGGTAAAACAATGACTAGTGCTAAGAAAAAAATTACTTATATCATGAGCATATTTAAAAGCTAAAATCAGTAACTGTTGGCCCAGGGCACAGCAGAGATACTTCTGAAAGGCAAAGACATTTGAAGACTCTCATTAAGGAGATGTCGCCTGCATGCGCAGATAAAACAGGAGAGAAAAATGTATTTAAAATTCCAACAAAATGTAGCCCATATTCTTCTTCCCACTCTGTTTCTCTGAATTATTCTCTAAGGTGCAATATGAATAAAGTAGGGCTTGAAATAGACAGAATGGGACTAGAGCTTTTTTTTCTTTTCCCCCATGTAATATCTTAATGGAATTGCTACTCCCTGCCTTCTGCACAAAGATTATTTGGTTATTCCCACATAGTTAGGAAGGGAAGTTTTAAGTTTCCAGTTAATATTCTTGTGTCCAAAAAGTACAAACACTATGTTTCCAGATACCACATCCTTAGGGTAGCAGGGGATATATTTGTTTGATTGTGCCTTACCCAGTTAGATCAGGTACTTGCAAGTTTTAATGGAAATGATAGCTAAAATGTGTGAATGAATGAATCCTCTGTGGGTAAAACTAAGCGTAGAAGCCAACAGCTATAGCAGTTAAATATGGGCCAATTTTCATAAAAAGAGCAGCCACAGGCAATGAAGGCTTGACTGAATGCACAGAACCACAGCAAGCCTTCACGAGTCACCTTTTCTACAATCTCTGTGCCTGCCTAACCCTTTACTAATGCTGCCCTTCACCCCATTAACAGATGCACGCACCCACACATATTCTATAGCCAAAATGAGAGCAGAATTTCTCTTTTTCTCTTTCCCTTCTCTAGCAAATGTCAGCTCTCTTTTTTTAAAGCATGTTTAAAAAAATTATGCATCACTATTTGGAATTTTCCCGAACACCATATTTCAGATTTCAGAGATTCTTAGGATTTCAGAGTAATTCTTAGGGTGATTTGCACTTTAAGAACAAAGAATGTACTCAGTTAACCATGTTAACTTCTGGTTTTTAAGGCTCCCAAAACTTCAACTTATTAAAAACTAAAGCTAAGATCAAACCCAAACAAACAAAATCCAGGATTTCCTATCATCCAGTGCATGGATTCAAAATCTTCCTGAATCATTTGGACTTGACCATTCTCATAAGAGATTGTGTAAAAAAGTGGAAGCCCTTTGCTTTTTGGCTTGTAACTTGATAAGCGTTGTCTCTAAGACAATGCGGGGTGTCCTCCAAGCAAAATACAGTCACTCACTTATTTCACTGATTCAATGAGCAGGTGCCAGGTTTAATATTAACTTATAAAGGTTGCAGAATGAGTTAAGATATAGTCTCTCCCTTCAAGGAATTAATGGTACAGTGAGGAAATAGTCAGTAGCATATATAATTATATCATTATATATAAATACATTATGGAAAATGAGTCCTGGAAAGACAAAAGTGGGGTCAAGTAATTCAACCTGGAGTCGTTGAAAAGTCTTTGTAGAGGAAGCAGCAATTGAATCCTGAAGGATAAATAGTGACTTATTAAGTGAGAGAGAAGAGCATGTAGAAAGCCATACTGTATGGGCAGCAGGATGTTCACTGGGACTGACATATAGGGTGGAGGAGACTCTATATTCGCACCATCTGATAAGGCAGCCAGTACAACATGTGGCTATTAACATTTAAACTATTTTTTTTTAAATCAAGCATTTAATTCTTCAGTGGCACAAATCAGAAAAGTGTTCAATAGCTACATGTGGCTAGTGGTGACCATGTTGGACAGTGAAGATTTAAAATCTGTCCGTTGTAACAGAAAGTTCCATTGAGTGGGGCCGGTATAGAAATCAGGCAAGAAGTCAGGGTGGGATATAAATGATGCGCTGTGAACACAAAGACGCAACTGGAACTGTGAGTGTGGCTTTACAAAAAGAGGTACAGGTGGAGTTAAAAATGAGGAGAGAAGAGGGAGTCTCTTGTTACACATCACCCTTTAAGAGACCAGTGAGGGAGGAAATGGTACTAGGAAATGAGTTCAAAAAGAATGGTGGAAAGAATGGAAGGCAGAGTAAATAGAATCCTAGGAGTTCAGCAGGGGGAATGTTTGGAGAAGTCCACAATTGTTAACGATATCCAATATGGTAGAAAACCTCATGAAAACTGAAAACTGACCTTTAAACGTGAAAATCGTGAGGTCATCAGTGCTATCAATGAAGCCTGGTTAAGTAGAGTTTGTGTGTGTGTGTGTGTGTGTGTGTGTGTGTATGTGTGTGTGTGTGTGTGTTTTGGAGTGGTTGCGGATAGAAGACAAGTTGAAGTATATAGTGGACTGGATGGTGGTCCCAAAGATACGTCCTTGTGACAGTCACCAGAAGTTAACAAGAGGCAAGGAACAAATTTTCCTCAAGTCTCCAAAAAGAGTGTGGCCCTAGTGACACCTTGTTTTTTGACTTCTGACCCCCAGAACTGTCAGAGAATAAAGTGATGTTGTTTTAAGCCACCCAGTTTATGTTAATTTGTTACAGCTTCCACAGGAAACTAATACAAAGGGTATTCAGGAGACAATGAGAAGTGATTAATGGAGACAGAAAATGTTGACAGTTACAAATGCGAACGTTCTCAAGGGACAGAGTAGATAAAAATAAATGATTGAAAATGAAAGTGGCAGAGGTAAAAATGGGCTATTTGAGATGACATGCTAGCCTACCAAATCAACACAAAGATTTTATTTCTATGCACCCACTCTCCCTTTACACCTAGTGAATCTGCTGTGCATATTTATTGCCATCTTTCTCTCTTTATTTCTATTCTCTCTTACATATATAATCTAGATTTTATGTTTAGTCAATCTGGCTTACTTCTCAAGTCATGTTAAAATCCTTTTCATTCTTTTGACCTTATAATGTATGTTGCTTGTTATTTCCTAAACCTGGTTAAATTCTTCTATTTCTCTACTCTTGGGATACATTCTGATAACTATGATGATATTTCTACTACAAGTCGTCTGGCAACACTCTAGGTCCTTCTTACTAAGCAGCTTTGCTTTTCTTTGTCTCTAGTTCCTTCTAATTTCTCCACAGTAGCTATCCTGACATTTTACTCTTAAAAAAAATTTTTATTTTAAAGATGTGGGGTACAATTCAGGATTAGATATACGAGTGGTCATCGTACAGGTGAAATTTGGGCCTCCCTTTGGTCTCCTCTTTGCCTGGTTTGAGATCAGGTCTGCTGATTGATGTTATGTGCTCCCCCTCCCCTGGCAGTTTCTCACTACTGTCAATCCTTTTCTTATAGTATTATGATAATTGTTCAGGGTCTGCTTATGAGTGAGAACAAGTGATACTCAGTTCTTTGCTTCTGTGATAGATCACTTAGTATTATAGACTCTAAGTCAGAATATAATCCATTTTTTCATTTGTCTTTAATGAGAAAGTTGGGATTATCCAAAATGCGTTTCCTCAATTCTTCTTCCTTCCACTTCGCAGTTTTTAAAAATAGTTGTGTACCCACATCAGCATTTATTTATAAAAACACAATGTCTTCAGACCAAGCCTTCATTTTGAACTGTAACTTTTTAATATTTTAAAGTGATTTTTATTTACTTATTTTTCTTTACTTCAATAGCTTTAGAGGGCACAGGTAGTTTTTGGTTATATGATTGCATTGTATCGTGGTGAAGAAGTCTGGGCTTTAAGTGTATTCACCATCCCCACCTGTGCACATTGTACCCGATAAGTGATTTTTCATCCTCCATCCCTCACTCCCCTCACCATTATGAGCCTCCAGTGTCCATTATGCCACTCTCCATGCCTTTTCAGATCCTTAGTTTAGCTCCCACTTATAAGTGAGAATATGTGGTGTTTGTTTTTTTGTTCCTGAGTTAATTCACTTAGGATGATGTTCTTCAATTCCATCCAAGTTTCTGCAAAAGACATAATTTCATACTTTTTGATGGCTGAATAGTATTCCATTAACTTCACAACTTCTTTATGCCATTAGTGTGTCCTGTTGTCTTTTCTTTTTATCTTTGAGGAAGTAGTGACCTCTCCTCATTTTTTTTTTTTTTTTTTTGAGTTGAAGTCTCACTCTGTCACCCAGACTGGAGTGCAGTGGCCGCTTCCGGCCACTGCAGCCTGGACCTGCTGGGCTCCAGCAATCCTTCCGCCTCAGCCTTCCAAGTAACTGGAACTACAGGTGC
>CAUYQG010169209.1:0-20348 GCA_963574415.1 Tarsius wallacei | reverse complement strand
GGGTCTCGAACCCGCGGGTTCAGGCAATCCACTCACCTCAGTCTCCCAAGGCACGGGAATATAGGCTGAGCCACTGAGCCTGTCTATCTCTGTATTTTTAATGGCACATAGAGTTTTAAGTCATCTTTTCTAATGCATGGTGTTCACTTGTAAATGAAAAACAATTTTTTTTCCTACAAAGAATTTTGCTGCTGGCTTGTGGCATTTTATTAAAAAATAGAAATAAAACATGTCTAAAAATGTATCCATAAATAGATAGGCGTAAGGAATGCCACATTAGAAACCACAGTTGGGATCCACAACACTATTTGGAATGAATGCCAGTCTATTGGCCCACCTTAAAGAACTCATACAAATAATTTGTTGCATTTCAACTTAAAGGAAATAAAAGAAGCACAAAGCCAATCAACTCCAATGAAAGAAAATCAATCCTGGTGAAAACTGAGAGAGGGTAACTATTCATATCTGAGAGACCATAAATAAAATTCATTTCTGCAAAATTTACAAATTGGATATAGCTGCAATGGTTTGCCTACATGTGAGTGCCTTTAGCTCAGGCATCTTCAAGATAAGGTCATGGAAGTCCCAACTCACTTCTTCTAACCAGTGTGTCCTCAATCAGGATTCTATGTGGAGTATCCTAGAGCCCCTCAGTTTCTTGGATTATTTTAAACAATAAGAAGTTTTTCATTAATAAAAAAAAAATGTAATGTAAAGTAATAGGTTATACTCTACACACAGATATTTTATAAAATGGTTTTTTTAAAAGTTAGTAACAGAAATTAACAGAGTAGGTAAGTTAGAGTAGGGAAATTTCAGGGATGCAGGGAAATTCAGAAATTATTGGAAACTCTTAAAAAACAACACCTGCAGAGTCTACATCCTCTTTCTTTAGATGCTTGTACTGCAGCAGTGTCTCGCTTAAAAATCACCTGGAACACATGCACAATGGAGATGCAACAACCTAAGTCAAAAGTTAGACAAAAGACAGCCTCCTTATAATATCATTCACACTGTAGTACCACAGATGTTTTACCTACCAAGACACCATGACAGTCCCAGGAGTTGTAAGGCTTAAAACTCTCCAGCCCACTGGGAGGGAAGGGTAACAAAAACCCATCCCCAAATCAGCCCCCTCATAGCCATAAGAATAAAAGCTATATCTCATCATCAGCTCAGGGCAGTTGCTCCTTCAGAGCTTTCTCATCCACTCTCCCTTTTTGAGAGTGTACTTTCACTGAGAGGCAGAAACTCTTTCTGAGCTGCCTTGCCCATTCTCTCTTCCTAACAGTATTCTTTTGTTTCACTCAATAAACCACCTGCTTGTTTCACTTCTCTGCATGTCTGTTGCAAATTATTTCCAAACAAGAGCACACAAACCTGACACTGATCACAATCAACTCCAGTAACAAATTGGTGACTCCAATGCCAGTAACAAAATAATCCTGTATCCAAAATTTTTGTTAAATAGTTGTGAATTTAAAGACATTTTCAACTATAGCAACAGCTAATAAAATGTACCCATTTTACTTTCTTCTAATTAATTTCTTTCTATTTAATTGGAAAGCAGGCTTAATACCTTAAACTCTTTGTATAAATGACTTCATTAATTTTTAGGTAAAAGATAGATTATATATTAAAACTATCTTAACTCAAAGATATGGTACATATCTATAACTTAGACATAACATCTTAATGACTTCTGATAAATATTTCTCAAAGCTAAATGCTTAAATAATACACTCTATGCAGATTTTGCATAAAATGCATACCTAAATTAATGGCAATGTATATAATGAATGCACATTGTTCTACTTTACTGGAATTTTAAGTGTTCTTACATATTACAAATTCATGTCTTTTTATTAACTATACACTTTGCAAATATTTCTTTCCAGTTTTATTTTTTCTTTTCTCAGTGTTTTTCACAGAGCAAAAGATTTTAATTTTGATAAAGTTTGGTTTATTTTTTCTTTTATGAATTATTTTGCTTTATCTAAAAATTAATTGCCAACCCAATATGCCACACTATTTCTCCTGTGCTTAGAAGTTTTATAGTTTTACATTAAGAACTTATGGCTAGGATTAAATATAATTTACTTTTGTATATGATGCATTATGAGTTTAAGTTGTTTTATTTATTTATTTATTTATTTATTTGCATATGAACATCTAACTGATCTAGCTCCATTTGTTGAAAAGGCTATTCTTATTCTGTGGAATCATTTGTTCACCTTTTGCAAAATGTAGTTAACTATATTTTGATGGATCTATTTGTCAGTTGACATCTCTTATTTGTCAATTCGTTGGTCCTTTTTTTATTCATCAAGCATACCTTTAAATCGGTGCATGTCTGCTTAATAGCTTATTTGAAGTATGCGTCTGCTAGAAACTACTCCTGGGGCCAATTATATTCAACTTCTTATTAACTTGTTTATATCTTTGTTTTCTTATCATATTTTCAGTTTGTTGCATGTCCATGATTTTTTCTTTGAAAATCATGCTGGATGCGGTGCCTCATGCCTGTAATCCCAGCACTTTGGGAGGCTGAGGTGAGAGGATTGCCTGAGCCCAGAGGTTTGAGACCAGCCTGGGCAATTTGATGAGATCTCATCTCTACAATAAATCAAAAAATTAGTCGGTCTCGGTGGCATGTGCCTATGGTTCCAGCTACTTGGAAGGCTGAGGCAGAAGGATTACCTGAGCCCAGCAGGTCGAGGCTGCGATGACCATGAGCAGCATGCCACTGCATTCCAGCCTGGGTGACAGAGTGAGACTCCAACTCAAATAATAATAATAAATAAAAATAAAACAAACCACGGCTCTGACTCTGAGTAACTCTACCTTTCTAGAGTAGATTCCTCTCTATTCTGTTTATTTGTTAAGCTCCTTGAGGTCCGTAAACATGCAGTTTACTTGCCAATAAAATAGTTAAGAAATTTTTGGTTTAAATTTGGGTCCCACTTGTATGGTTCTTGTACTGCTAGAATTTCTCCTGCCAATGTTTAACTCCCCGTGTTTTATGCTCCTTCATCCATGATTCTGAAACTTTTTCCTGGCAAAGCTACGAAGTGTCCCTCATTCCTTGCACACATGCTTCCACTCCTACCACAAGTATGTGAGGTGGGTGGTGCCTTCATGCCAGGAAACACACAGGTTCATAATTTTTACTCATCCACTTAATCTTTTTGAGATGATGTCATGCTATCTCTGGTCTGCTTTTGGAAGTTTACCAGTTACTGTGTATTATGTGTTACTGTGTATTATGTATTATGTGTTATTGCTATTTGCAAGCAGTCTGCAAGACAAATTCACTTGTCCACCATTATACAAAGTCAACAATTTATTTGTATCTTTGAGTTTGATCGGGTACATGATGACATGTCTAAAATGTGTATGTGAGAGCGTGTGCATGTGTGTATGTGTATATATGTGTTGTGCTAAAATTCTCTCCAATGTGCTGAGCTTTCAGTGTCAGTTGGTTGCTACTTTTTAACTCAGTCTGGAAAATACCAGTAAAATTCCTTCAAATATGTTTTTGCTCATTTTCTTTCTCCTTTACTGGGACTACATGTTACTAATTTATAGGCACTTGCGGCTGAATTTTATTTATTTTTTATTTTTTCTCACTTTCCTGTATTTTGGATAATTTCTAGTTAACTTTCCTCAAAGAAACTGATCCTTTCTTCTATGGATATAGTACATTATTAATCACATCCACTGTTTTTTTTTTTTCAGGTATTGTATCTAGAATGACATTTTATATCAGTTATGCAGCTTCCAAATCTCTCTTGATAGCCTATTTTTGCACTCACTTTTTCAACCTCTTTTAGTATCTTTGTTGTTTTGGGGTGTGATTCACCAATTCACTGATTTTTCTCTTAACAATGGACTACGTTGTCTTTCTTTTTTATAGTTACATTAATTGTTGATAGTATGCTAGACACTGTGTCTAAAAATATAGTTGAATTAGCAGTAAATAAATACTGAAATCATTGAAGGATACTTCTTTTCTGTAATCTTTCTTTTTTTATTCAGTGGGCATTTACCTAAACTTCATGATGTGCAATTCATGACATAACACTAAATCTGAGTGTTCATTGTCAGAAAATTAAGGGTGTTCAGTTCAACCAGAAGGAAGAATTTTAAATATCTTAGGAAAGAGTCAAAGGACTTCTGAGGAAACTTTATAGCAATTGTGCTTTTGCATCGAAATTTATTTTCTAATACCAATGTCAGTCTAGTTTTAAATATTATATTCAACAACAGGTTATCTTAAAGCAGGAAATACCTCCAGATAAATATATATGCGTGTGTGTGTGTGTGTGTGTGTGTTGTTGTTGTTGTTGTTGCTGTACATGATTTCAAAAATGCAAGCCAGGCATTTCTAGTAATAATATCTCTACTCAGAATTTTTGATGGCAGTAACTCTGGGGAAGAGATGACTGGTATAAACAATGCTCTTTTTAAAAGGTAGGTATATCCCCCAAATATCTACTATTTGTATAAAAAAAGTAAAATTGGATTTTCAATGAGGAATTGATCTAAACATTTCAAATGAATATATATTTTGTTTGTAGTGTTAACAGTGAAAATATGGTATATTAAAATAGCCAGGAATCAAAAACATATACATGCATATATTTGTATGTATATAAAAACTGCCCAGCCATTTGGACCTTTATACTTTTGCAGGTATCAAGGGATCTGAAATTCAGAGAAGAGCATCTATGTGGGAACAATATACCTTTTTATTTTCAGACCGCCAAAAAGATCTCTTTAGCATATTTGGCCTAGGTCACACAACCCCCAAAATAAATTAGATTTTATGATACTGTTCGACCTCACAAGAAAACGAAACTAAAAAGAAAAAAAAATGAAAAGATGGAATTTTGTGTACATCAGTTCCACTATGTGACTGCTTGCTACTAGAGTAATATTGCTTTTCATTTATCTTATTTTTTTGGTATATCTAGTTAATTCTACATAGTATTAATATTCTGAATTTTAGAGTACATTGACCTGTTAGTCTGTTTACTTAGTAATTTTTTAGTCATACTAAACTATTTATCTAATATTCCAGGCATGAATTATACTATAGTGATTTCTGCCTTCATCCACAAGTGCTATAAGGGAGTTCAAAATATCTTAAATTCTAAAGGTTCTATGAGTGTTAATAGTATGATAATACTATACACAATAATTAAGTTATGCAAATACTTAATGTATATAGGCATAAAACTCCATTTATAAAATATTATTTACACAGAATTTCTGAGAGTGTAAGGCTAATCAATTGATATTTACAGAAGCATTACTAACTTATATACTAATATGGAATTAGGTCAATATGGGCAATATGTTTCTACAAACATATGAATGTTCTAGTTCTAAAAAAGGTTAGCAAATACATAATTTTATTTAAAGTCAAAGGTAAGTTTCCAGCATTTCCCATTATCTTAAACAAGAGGGAAAAAATATTTATTTTCAAGTTCCTGATTCTTCGTTTTTTTAATTGACTGATTCAGTCAACTTAAATAATGTTAAATGGGAAAAGACAGGGATAATGCCAAGCTTGTGCATGGATGCTACAGCAAAGATGAGTTTTACGAATTACCAAAATAACGTTCTATTTGAATATGTTATGTTTAGAAAGTACATAGCCAGTAATGATAATGTCTGAAGAATTTTATCAACAGTTTGAGTTTAAGTAAATGCTTTACACCTCGTTATCTCAAAAAAACAGAAGTGAACTTTTCTGAAATGAACTTGCATTTACACAATTGAATGGTATGTTTATTCAAGAATGAAGAAGACGTTTATTTTTTTTCCCTCTCAGTATTGGTGGGGTCTCCTTTTTTGGCACCACATTCTTTCCCATCAAAAATGTCTTTAGTTCAAGTTCAGGGTGAAACAGGAATTTTGATAGCATACTTTGTGCTTAAAAGTTATCAGTGTGATGCCAGTGCCTGAAAGAAACAGACTTGGTTTTTGGCATATTTGAGAGAGGGCAATTGTTCAAAGAAAAATTTTAATGCAAAACATTTAGGGTAATGTTATGTAAATAAGAACTGAGACTTACTGGAGCTTTGGGCTTTTTTCCTCCTTCATTTACTTTACTGTGTGATTTTGTCTTGAAAGTTTTTACTTCTCAGAGTTTTATACAATCTCATTATTTCCTCTTGGCACTTTCCTTAAGTGAAGCAACAGCTGCATAATATTGATAAACTCTAAGAAGTCTAGAATACACTACAACTGCTATGGTTTCAATCTAAATGGACCATATATAGAAACTTTGACTTGGCAATATTTCTGTTGTGAAATCTTCATCTCTCTCTTACATTGAAAATGCAGTGTCTAAAAGCTGTGCACAGTAATTTTTTCAAAGAATCTTTATTCTAACACTACAATAATTTTCACAGAACAGAATATTACAACTGAATATGATAATAAAAGTTAGATGTCATAAATGAAAAATGATTAAACTTATAAGATGGGTCTTTAAAAATATTTCTAATTATTTCTCAATACCATTTTTTTTAAAGTTCTTTCAGCTTCTTCCAGTCCAAACCCAAGCCATCTACTGAAGTTTTATTAAACAAGTCAGATCAGGAAAGGGACAGAAGATAAAGCATAAAATAATGAGTAAACTCACAAAGAAAAATGAAATTACACGTAGACTTTAAAAGTGTAAGCAATTTTTTTTAAAAGAAATAAATCAAACAAGAAGGAAACTGGAAAAATATTTATAATAAGAGTTCAAGGGGAGAAAGTATTTGTAATGGATAAATAGCATTTTAAACACAAAATGCTAATTTTTTATATTTTATATTTATAAAAATATAAAAATGAACAAAAACATGTATAGTCAATTTACAAAAAATACAGTAAGTAGATTTCTACAAGCCACTTAACTCATTAATGATCAAAACTATATCACACAAAATCCTAGTAATAATACTGAAGGCGTAGAAAGATAGACACCATAAAACCCTGCAGGAGAGACTGTTAAAATAATTTTTAAAAGCATTCTGAAGGGAAAATGTCTGATGCCTATTATGAACTTATCAAAATTACTTTAAATAGTCATGACTTTTCATCCAAAATTTTACTTCTAGGAATCCAGGCTAAGCAGATGTTCAGAGAAACAAATGTTCAAATAGGATATCCACTGGAGCATCAATATATAGTTGTGAAAAACTTCAGGCAATGTAAATTTCTGGCACTAGGAGATTTGTATTAGGAATCAATATATTTACATTAGAATATTTTACACCAATTATTGGGAAAAAAGTTTAAATGATTAAATTAAATAAAAGATAGCATAAAAGATTTAAGAAGATCAGCTTTAAATATGTACATGTACTTGTCTTTGTTTATGAAGTTCTATGTGTAATCTGTAGATTTCAAAAAGAAAATATTGAGTACAACTATAATTAATAATACAATTTTCTTTATTTTTATATATTCTTATTCATATATAATAATTATATATTTATTTTATAATCACCACTAACAATAGAGGTTATGATTGTACCTTATAATATTTTAAATATTTTTATATTTCATTTTATTATAAAGACGTGGGTTACACGTAAGAATTAATTAAACAAGTAGACTGATTCAGGTAAAGTTTGGGCCTTCAACTGTCCCTCACTTTCTCTGGTTTAAGACCAAGTACCATTTGTATTATTACCTGCCCCCTTGTTCCTCCCTTGACAGTGCCCGTTGACTGCCAATCCCTCCCTTGTGTTAATGTGACTAGGGTTCAAGGCCCACTTATGAATGAGAGCACGTGACACTCAGTTTTTGGTTTCTGTGATAGATCACTAAGTATGATTATCTCCAACAACATCCAATGTGACAAAAAGTCCATGATTTTGTTTTTTTTTTAGGTTGAGTGATACTTCATAATGTATGTGTACCACATTGAATTTATTCAGTCCACATGTGATGGGCAATAGGGTTGGTTCCATGTTCTTGTTACTGTGGATAGTGTTGCTATGAACATGTATATGCAAGTGTCTTCTTTTTATGTAGAAAGATTTATGTTCCACTGGGTATATTTCCAGAAAGACTGTCAAATCACATGGAAGGTCAATTTTTACTTCTCTTAGAAATTGCCACATCATTGCTTTCCATAAAGGTTGAACAAGCTTGCATTCCCACCAATCATGCATAAGCATTCCCTTTTATCTGCACCTGCACCAACAGCTGTTGTTTTTTGATTTATTAATAATATGGCCATCCTTACTGGAGATGAGTGGTAACTCATTGTGGTTTTGATGATTAGTGAGGCTGAGCAATTTTTCATGTATCTGTTGGCTTCTTGTATTGCCCTTTGTTGAAAAGTGTCTGTTCATGTCCTTTCCCCGCTTTTTTTTTTTTTTTAGTTGGAGTCTCACTCTGTCGCCCAGGCTGGAGTGCAGTGGCCGCTCCAGGCCACCGCAGCCTCGACCTGCTGTGCTTCGGCCATCCTTCTGCCTCAGCCTTCCAAGTAGCTGGAACTACAGACGCGCGCTACCACGCCAGCTAATTTTTTTTGATTTATTGTAAAGATGAGGTCTCGCCTGCCCAGGCGGGTCTTGAACCCACGGGCTCAGGCAATCCACTCACCTCAGCCTCCCCAAGCCAGGGATTACAGGCTGAGCCACCGAGCCCGGCTCTTTCCCCAATTTTTAATAGTGTTGTTTGTTTTTGCTTTTCTCTACAGCTCATTTGAGTTCCTTGTAGATCCTGGATGTCAGCCTTTTTCAGATATGTAGTTAGCAAATATTATTTTCCCATTCTGTGAGTTGTTTCTTTCCTCTCTTGATGGTTTCTTTTCCTGTGCCAAAGCTTTTTATTTGATGAAGTTCTATTTGCCTATCTTAGCCTTTAGGGCATTCGCTTTTGGGGATTTGGTCAAGAATTGCTTACCTATTCCATTTCCTACATTTTCTTCTAGGACTTTTATAGTTTGAGGTTTCACATTTAAGTCTTTGATCCATTTGGAGTTGATTTTTGTATATTGTGATAGTGGTCCAGTTTCATTCTTCTGCATGTGTTCAGCCAGTTTTCCCAGCACTGTTTGCTAAATATAGTCTTCTTTCTCCAGTGGTTGTTATTGGTGTCTTTGTCAAAGATGAGTTAATTAAGAGATCTTTTACGTCCAGAATTTCTGTCCTGTTCCATTGGTCTGTGTGACTATTCATGTACCACTACCAGGCTCTTTTGGCTGCTGGAGCCTAGTACTAAAGTTTGTAGTCTAGATGTATGTTATCTCCTGCTTTGTTCCTTTTGCTACAGATTGTTTTGATTATTCATGCTCTTTTTGTTTGTTTCCATATGAATTTTTTTTTTAATTTTAAAGATGTGGGGTACAATTCGGGGATAGGTGTACAAATAGTCATTGTACAGGTAAAATTTGGGCTTCACTTTGGTCCCCATTTTACCTGCTATGGGATCAGGTACCTTATTGATGAATTGTGCCTCCTCTCCTGGCATTTTCCCACTACTGCTAATCCTTTTATTATAGTATTATGATAATTGTTCAGGGTCTGTTTATGAGTAAGAACATATGGTACTCAGTTCTTTGTTTCTGTGATAGTTCACTGAGTATTATAGACTCTAAGTCCATCCAAGTTGCTGTGAAGTCCACACTTTTGTCCTTCTTTATGGCTGCATAATATTCCATTGTGCATGTGTACCACATTTTTTATCCAGTCTATATTTGATGGGCAGCATAGTTGGTTCCATGTTTTTGCTACTGTGAATAATGCTGAAATAAACTTATGTGTACAGATATCTTTTTCATAGAGTGATTTAATGAGGATTGCTGGGTCACATGGAAGGTTGATTTTTAGATTTTTTAGGAATCACTACACTCTTTTCCACATAGGTTTTACTAGTCTATACTCCCATCAACAGTGTAGAAATGTTTCCTTTTCATTGTATCCTCTCCAGCATCTGTTATTTTTTTAGTTATTGATGATGACCATATTGACTTTAGTTAGGTGTTATCTCAGTGTGGTTTTAGGTTGCATTTCTTAGATGATTAGTGAGACTGAACATTTTTTCATGTATCTATTGGCTGCTCGTATGTCTTCTTTTGAGAAGTGTCTATTAATAGCTTTTGCCCATTTAATAACAGGGCTTTTTTTTTGTTTGTTTTCTTTTGACAGGTTTGAGTTCCTTGTGGTCTCTGTTTCTCTATCTGTCTCAGGAATACCAGTTAATCATAGTTTCAGCCCTTGATGTAATCACACACCTCTTGGAGACTTTGTTCTGTCTTCTTAAACTTCTTTTCTATGTTTTTAACAGTTTGCGTTAGTTCCATATTTTGACCCTCAAGCTCTGAGAGTCTTCTGTTGGTTAATTCTGCTTTCCATGTTTGTCAGTTTGCTATCTATTTACTTTACTGTACTCTCTACTGCTGTCATCTTAGTTATCCACTCCATTCTTTCCTCTTGTCTCTCCTATTAATTATCTCTATGAAGATCTTGATTTCTGGGTCTGTGGTTTGAGATCTGTCATTGTTTGAGATCCAAAGTCTGTATTTTCAGGTGCTGTCTTCCCAGGGGTATGTATGGCACCTGCTTTCTTCCTTTGGTTCTTCTTCATTTGTCATGTTTTTCCTCCCCTTTTTCCTGCCCTCTTTAATTCTATTGTTCAGTGAAGGGGGGATAGTTTTCATTTCTATTTGTTCGATCCCCTATTCTTCCTTATGTAGATCCTCTGTATTTGTTCAATTTTGAAGCTGGAATGGGCATGGGGGGGCTGTGCTTTTTGTGATTTTGAGACTTGAATAAGGTGTGATGGGGAGCTGTGGTTCAGAAGCTATCTGCAGATCACAGTATCTGCTGACAGGTGTGTGGGCCCTCTGGATCCCACTTCCCACCACCTTAAAATCTGTCCATAGAGTGGGGGGTATATGTATGCCCTCTGAAAGAAAAATGAGATCAGTAAAAGGAAATGAATTGAAAAAGGAAGAAAGGAGATGAGAGGAAGATGAAGAGAGAGGAAGAGAAAGAAAATGGATAGGTACCCCAATGAAAGAATAACCAAAGAAACAAACAAAAACAAACCAAAAAAACTAAAAACGTACAAATATGCAAACAAAAAAAAACCTGATGATGCACTTGCCTTCAAAAAAACCCATAAGCAAACAGAAAAACTAAAACATCAAAAAAATAACAAAAACAAAACAAGCACTAAAACATAAGCAGGCCAGGCTCAGTGACTCAGCCTGTAATCCCAGCACTTTGGGAGGCCAGGCGAGTGGACTGCTTGCGCTCGTGGTTTTGAGACCATTCTGGGAAACTTGGTGAGCCCTCATCTTTACAATATTTCAAAAAATTAGCCAGGTGTGGTAGCGCGTGCCTGTAGTTTCGGCTACCGGGAAGGCTGAACATAAGGATTGCCAGAGCCCAGCAGGTTGACGCTGGGTTGGCCATGGGAATGCCACTACACTCCAGCCTGGGCGACGGAATGAGACTCCAATGCAAAAATAAAATTAATGGATTAATTAATTAATCAATTAATTAAAATAAAAGCAGAGAGGGAAAAAAGCTCCCCCTGTGGCCCTTTGTGGAACTTCTGGCTCCTTTTCCAAGCACTACAGCCACTTCAGACCAACATAGTAGGGTGCCGGCTCCGGTCTCCAGCCCCTCCGCTCTGCTGTTGGCCCTCACTTATCAGGTTACTCTCAGTATGGGCCAGATGCCCCACAAACTTCTGTGGGAGAAGGGTGAATCAGATCGAGACTCACCCAACTCCTTTGCTGCTGCTGCTGCTGCTGCTGCCACCAAGGCCCCCACTCAGATCAGATGGGTCCCTGCCTGGTGCGGTGTGTGGTGGAATGTCCCTGTTCTGTGTCTGCTCCTGAAGTTTCCTCTCTGAATCAGCAATGGTTGATTCCAGAGGGGTACAGAGATTACTTCTGTGTTCCAGGTTGGAGGCTGAACAGAGACACAGGGCCAACACAGGTCTCTACCCAGTCCTGGGTGGGAGAAAATGGTGGTGGTCAGAGCCTCCTCACCGGAATTGGTGCTCAGCTCCAGATTTCTTCACTGTACCCTCTCTACGGTTTCCTCTTCCAGAGCCTGGGTGGTTGCATGGGGCAAGTGTCAGGCGCTGAGGAGCAGCTGACTTCCACTGCCTCCTCCACCAGAGAGACCCCCAAGAAGGGCTGACAATCCTGCATGCCTGTGTCTCCAATCTCAGGGCAGTGGTGGATTGCAGCCACTTCTCAAGGAAAGCCCCAGATGCTTGATCCCAAGTCTCTCCTCAGAGGGACTTTCACTTATCCAGTTGCACTCACCCACTCACGGAGAGAGAGGCGGGGCGAGGCGAGGCGGGGTGGGGCGGGGCGGGGCGAGGCGAGGCGGAGAATGTTCAGATACTAAGAATTTCCTAAATATTTTTTAAAATCTCTGCCTTGCTCAAGACAGCAGCATACATTAATGAAGACAGAAGGAACCACTGTCTTCACTAAGTTTATATTCTACCAAATATGACAATTGCATGGTAATTTCGAAATTGTTGCTTTTAGCTAGTTTTTGAAAAGCAGTCATCAATGTAGTTCCTGGGGACATTTTACATTGAAAGATAAGGAAGTCCTAGAATCCCATTTAAAATCAAAATTGTGAATTATAGCCACAGATTGCACCACTGAGCATCAAGAGGGTGAGAGGAGAAGCTGCTGCTGCCTGTGATCAGTTAATTTTGCAGAACGATAGTCAAGTAACAATCCCTAGGAGATTATGAAGCATATGACTATTCTAACTTTTGCAAAAAAGAATAACATAGCCATCCTTGAAGCTTTTCTTAGGAACTTGGAAAGAAGAAAAAAGGGAAGGAGGAAGAGAGGGAGGGAAGGAGGGAGGGAGGGAGGAAGGAAGGAAAAGCTGTTAGGGTAGGACTATTGATTTCAACTAGATCCCCTGAAAATTCTGCATCACAATCCATTCTTATCTCTTCTGCCTGGTATATTAACTGCTGTTTAGAGTTATGGCCCTCAGGTTTGATAACATTCACATTTTATAATATTAAAAAAAATGTGAAAGGGCAGCCTTTTCTGGTAGGTGAAAGGGTACAACACCAAAATTAAATAGCATCTGCTATCTCTGATGCTTTCTAAAGCCCCTGCTTTCCTGGTTGCCTTGCTGTGGTTCTTCCCATAGAAGTAGAAAATTCCACTGTGAATATGTCATCACTTGGTCTCTCACGGTCTTTCTGCCAAATCTGTCTTAAATGGAGCAATGTGTGCATGTGAAAGACGCTGTCTAATGAGCAGAATCCCTTAAGAATGGCAGTGGTTTGTCAGCTTCCCTACCTTGGGTGAACACAGGAAAGACACAGTTTCTACTTAAGCTGAAGCTATAGAGGTAAAAAGTGGCAGTAGCTGATATGTATATATCTATATCCATCTATCTATCTATATTAAATGTTTTATTCATATGAATATGATTATATGTTTGAAATACATATGTATATACACAAGTGTGTGTATTTCATATTATATATCTAAAATTCATAAATATATATAGTCATAAATATGACTATATATAGGGACTCCAAAAACCCTGGAATTTATTTGTAAACAATTGTGTATTTATTCTTACATGTTCAAACTTAAAGTCACCTGCAAAGTACACTACGTTTGATGCAATACACTTATAAAGATGCTTTTTCCACAGCTCAAAACAGTTTTGAACTCATAAGTTTTGATTTTTTTAGTGCTTCTGCTGTTTTTTTTGTTTCACCTCTTCCATAACCACAAAACTTTTCCAAAGTTTGAAGACTTTTTCATACAGGGGAAACATTAAAAGCCACTCTGGGTGAGATCAGGTCAATTGGGTGGGTGGGGCATAGGGGTCCTGTGTTTTTGGTCAAAAATTGCTGAACACTCAGTGCAGTGTGGGCAGGTACACTCGTAAATAACCCATCATGAAACGGGCAAACACGTTGAAAGTATCTCCAAAAAAAGAAAAAATTCACTGAAGCTGAACGCAGCCTTTCACAGCATTGCTACCTGATATGCTGATGCCTATGGGTTCCTAGAACACTTCCTTAGCAGGGGAAGTTTGTACTACAACAGACCCTCCCTCCAAAAAAATAATTCTGTTTGTTTTGGGTTCCTCCCTCATACATATATAATCTGAAAGCTTTGGAAGGAGTTCCTCAGTCTGACAAACAGGATCGCCACTCTCCTCCCCTCCCCTTGAAGGTATTTATGTGATGTTTCTAATAGGATTTTCATGGTAAAAAATATCATACATTTGTGCCTAATTGTCCCTCTAGAACCACTGTATCTAGTACACTGCAGCAAGGTGGGTTTAACATGGTCAAGTGCCCCAGGTTAATGCTATACAAAATGATCATGTCATGAGATAGAAACAAGTTTAGCAAATTCTTTTTGTGTTGTAATTATGTTGAGCAGATTTTGGTGTGAAGATTTTAACATTTAAAAACAAAAACAAGACACAGTCTGTGATCCCAGCACTTTGGGAGGGCGAGGTGAGTGGATTGCCTGACCAGCCCGGGCAACTTGGTGAGCCCTCATCTACAAAAAATAGAAAATTAGACATTTGTGGTAGCACACGCCTGTAGTTCCAGCTACTTGGAAAGATGAGCCGGAAGGATCATCTGAGTCCAGCAGGTTGACGCTGGGATGGCCAAAAGCGTGCCACTGCATTCCAGACTGGGCAACGGAGTGACACTCTGACTCAAAAAAGACCCCAGTTGAATCTTTGCCTTCATGAGATTACAGTTTAGTGAAGAAGATATCAAATTGCAAATTGCAGTAATTACATAGCAGTAAAATGAGGGAAAGGTGTGGGTAGGGCACATTTATGCTTTAAGAAGTCAGGTGGCTGGGCTCGGTGACTCTGTCTGCCATCCCAGAACTTAGGGAGGCCTAGGCAAGAGGATTGCCTGAGTTCAGGGGTTCAAGACCAGTCAGGGCATCTTGGCAAGACCTCATCTCTACAATAAGTCAAAAAAAAAAAAAGTCGGACATGGTAGCATGTGCCTGTCACTCCAGCTACTTGGAAAGCTGAAGCGGAAGGATAGTCAGGTCAACGGTGGGGTGGCCTTGAGTGTGTCACTGGACTCCAGCCTGGGTGACAGAGTGAGATTCCAACTCAAAAACAAAAACAAAACAAATAATTTCCTTCTTCCAATGTAATACACTCTAGATATGATGTGAATTTAAGTGCCTCTTAAATACAATTATAAGTTTTTTAATAAAGCTCAACTTTACAAATGATTATTTACAACATTTTTGAAACTTATTTTTTAAATATGTGAACATTGCTCTTAAGAACATAGAAAATGACATCTCCTAGAACCATTAATAATAATACTCTAATGACCAAGAAACAAATGCCTTTGTCCATTAAACATGACTCCATTTTGAATATATTAGTTGATTCGGCATATGCTATTAGGCATCTACCACATGCCAGGCTCAAAACTAAGTGTAATAAACACAAAGCAAATAATCTGTGTCTTTACTGGACTTATATTTTAGTGGTAAAGGAAAGTAAAAATATACAACAAATAAAGAATTATGGGTTCATTTATTTAATTAAAATAAAAAGAAGTTCTGAAATTAATTGTTTTTAAGATGACGTGGAATTTTACAATATACAAGTGATATGTGAATGAATCTCTTAACATACAAAAAGATGAACACAAGCAATTTTTTTTAGACAAGCAAGAAAATAAGCCTTTTCTTTTGAAGGCATAACTTTGTAAGTCCTACCAAAAAGTAAAATAATAATATGACTAATATTTATTAGGTTTGCACTGCGTGCTAACATCTATTCTATGTGATTTACATTTACTAACATATTTAATCTCCACTATGACTCTCAAAGTCGTTACTTTTATTATCCTCACTTTACAGTTGAGGAAACTAAGGCAGAGAGAGACGTATGGCTTGCTCAAGATTACACAGTTGTTTAATGGCAAAACTACATTCAAATTCAGGCAACCTGGCTCCAGTGTCCACACCCTTAACTGCCATGGCAGAAAGTACTGGGTTTCTCTATGGAGATAGCCCCTTGTTTCTTACTTTGGAAGACATAAATAAGAAACCTGAAAAGTTGTTCCCTTTGGAGAAGATTTCAGGCTTGAGTTATCAGAAATGTGTAACTTTTAAATAATAAACATATGCTATAAAATATGTAATGAACAAATTTAAAAATGGAAAGTATTTACAAGTCCTGCCCTAAAGACTTCAGTGTTAAATTCTATGGATGTGGTCCTTCTTGAAATGTGTGCTCCTGATTAATGCTTATCTCTTCTCTCACTTGGAAGACTTTTTGGATCCTGGTTGACCCAAAGATATATTTTCAAGATTTCACTTAAAGGCCTTAACCCTCTAGGACCTCCTTTTCCTCACAAAGTTTCTCGCATGCTATGAGGAATGAAACATTCTTCCCTCACTTTCCAGGAAGCTCAGAAGCTTTTCCCTTTCTTTTATGTCTTGCTTCTGGTGAAGGTTTAACTCCCTTTCTGCATTTCACATCCTGCAAATGCTTACTTTTTTCTATAGTGCTGCAGTTCATAACGCACATGTGCCTTAGTCCTTCATTCTCTAGAACATTGTTAACATAAAGTAGGTGGCTGTTAGGACAATGCCAGAGATAATAGAATCATCAACAATTAAAAGTGAAAATTCTGCATATCAGTAAAATGAATTGGTTTGGAATTTTTCTGCTACTGCTTCTCCCATAACTCTAGCCAATATCCCATTTTGTCCCACACTTTTTTTCCAAGTAGACATTCACATTTCCAAAAGACCTATTCATATGACTTCGATACACTGCTACTGACACACTCTCAAATTTAGGCTCTTTTTCAGAGGCATTGGAGTTTAATGATTAAGAGCATGTACTCTAGAATCAGAGGATTTTAGACTAAAATCCTTGCTTTACACCTGTCCCTCCCCCAGCCTACTGTAACCTGAACAGCTTAACTCTGCCTACGTTGTGTCTGGTTTGTCCTAAGTAAAACAAAGATGAGAATTTCATCAACTCACAGGGCTGTTAGGAAGATTATATGAAGAAGTAGAGTTAGTTGCTTACAACCGTGCTTAGATTTAGTATCTTTCTTTGCTGTTTTTATATTGTATCAGACTTTCAATCTACAGAGTTATGGTATTAAAAATTACATATTACTTTAAGTTACCAATATTGTGTTAATTTATCATGGTAGTGACATGAAATAAATACACCTAGAATTAGGAGAAATTCTCCTGAGGATGCCTGAACACATTTGACATTTATTTATTGTTTCAGCAATTCATTGATTCATTCTTTCCAAAATGATTTTCAATCACACTATCCTTACATGAGGCATTGTGCTGAGTCTTAGGTATGAGAAAGTGTAAAGGGAAAAGGAAGATACATGAAGTGAAAATATGGTCTCTGATTTCTGCTATAGACATCAAGCCAAAAAACAGGAACAGGTAGGAAAGAACTATTTTTATGTTTCCCATAATTATACTCAATGGATTCAGGAATGACGTTCTAAATTCACATTTGCTTTTTTTCAGTAACTTTTTCTTAACCCTTTACTCTAAACCATCTGTATTTATTTTGCATTATTCTCCTTCATTTCTATGTCAGTTGTAAAACCATCTATCCCTCTCTGTTTGTCCCCTAAAGCAGAGACTGACCATTTGTCTACACTAATTCAAAAATTTTGAGGAAACCATCAAAACGGATGGAAATAAATTTCCACACATTAAAGTTTTTTAGCAGGTAGAATGTCATCATATTTTACCTGCATTCCAGATAAAAATTTCCAACACACCAAATTCATGATTTTTCTTCCTCTAACTTGTTACTGTTTTTCCTGACAAAATCAAGACTAAAACTTGTACCTCTCTGTACCTCTCTCTTTCTGCTTCATCATGCCAAGCAATTTTCTTGATTCTCTTTGACAAAATCATGTATATTTTATCTTTCCTCAATTTCTGTACCCATAACGTCACCAGGATTCCCTTATATCTAATCTGAATTACTGCAATAGGCCACCACCTTGTGATGATCAGTTTAATGTTGCAACTTGGCCAGAGAATCATCTCAGCTATTCAATCAACACTAATCTTGGTGAGGTTGGGAATCTATTTTGCAGATGTAATTAATGTATACAATCAGTTGACTTAAGCAATGGAAATCATAATAAATAATCTGAATAAGCTCAATCCAATCAGTTGAAATCAAATAGGAGAAGAATTGAGGTTTCCTGGTATAGAATAAATCCTACCTGTGGACAACACCTTTAACCAGTACCCTGAGGTCCAGCCTTTCTCTCTGGAGGACCTCTCCTATTGATTTTGGACTCATCTAACCGTTCCCACAATTGCATTAGCCAGTCCCTTGTAATCAATACTTAATACACATATCTCTTACCGGTTCTATTTCTCTGCTTGACACTTTACTTATGCACATCTACTTTTTCTGATTTACCTGTACCTAAGCTATTTACCTTCACCAGTCATGCTGGAATTGTGATTTTTTCTGAAGTATGAGTATGAGTATAAAACTCACCTTCATAAAAAATTTCAACGGAAAGAGTTCCATGATCTTAGCATGGATTGCAAAGACTTTACATGTGAAGCCCAGCTATATTTCTAGACTTATCATCTCTAATAAGCTCACTCCAATAGACTCTTCAACAATCCAATTTTTTTAAGCCTCAATATACCATCTACTCACTTTTTTATGCATGTACGTAGTGTCCTCTCTTTGTGGAGTATCCACACCTGTCTTCTCTAGCAAGAACATTTTCATTCTCCAGGACCCAACTCACATATCCGTGCCCTTAGAATGCTTCCGAGTGAATGCCCCATTTTCTCACTCTTCTTCGTATCTTTTGGATTTTTAGTACTTCCTGTCATCTGTGGTAGAATTTTCCTTCCTAAAAAAAAATCATTCATTTTCTGAGAAGAAATATCCTGGGCTTGAGGTTGGGATAAGTAGGTAATTTGTGTGTCTGGAAATGGGAAGTAACCAATAATTTTTTTGTTTCTTTTTGATAGATGCAATGTCTTATTTATGCTTTTATAACATAATGCAGTATCTGTCCTGTTACATATTCCATACTATTTTTCATTCTCTAATATAGTACCATTCAAGAACAGCAGATCCCCAAACCTACGTATTTTAAGAATAAACCTCATTTCAGTTAAATCAAGACTGATAATTAGATTTCTATATATGTTTTTGATGCATACTAATCAGTGTACATGTTAGAGTCATAGCCAAAGTGTTTTAAAATAAATACAAAAATAAAACTATTTTCTAAGTGTATTTATTAAAGTGCAGAAATATGACTTTGTAGATTTCGAGTGAAGGCTTGGAGTTGGTGTTGACATATGGCAGAACATAATTACAATTTCTTCAAGTTGCTTTATTTCACAAATAAGTTAACTTTGGGGTATTTTATTGACATAAACAGTCACCCAATTTATAGATGAGCTATCTATATATTTGCAATAAACTAAATAAGAGGACTCAAGTTCTAAAAGTAGGAATTCAAATATTTTTAGTATATAATTGTCAAATGGTGACAATTAGTGTATTGGTCATACACATTTTGTTTTTAGCTTCATAGAGCTCACATAAAAGACACACCATATTATGAAATTCCCCTAGTGTCTATCTGGTGAAACCCTCCTGCTCTTAATACACTGTTCTGACATCACTTCTGCAGTCTTTAAGGAGCCTCTCAGAGCACTCTCTTTTCCAGTCACATACCTAACATAGTGCATTACGCTTTCCACTCTATGTTGCTTATAAAATGCAACTGTGATAAAAGAGTACTGGAAAATAATTTAGACCGCCCTACTACCACTAATAATATTTCTTTTATATCATTATTTTGAGCCATTGGACCTAAAACCTGTACTAAATTGTAATAAATACGTTAAATTGGTTCTAAATAGTCATCCCTCGTATTCATAGACAAATATTTTTAGTTTTTTAAACAGAGAGGCCTCCTAAAATTAATTTTATGTTTATAAATCTGAATATTTTTTCTTTTTAGGCTTGCTAAACAAATAACGCATCAATTTAATAAACCTTAACTGAGTTCCTATAACTTGCCATAAATATATTGGATTCTGAGAAGGTAGAAAAGGAATTATGAGGGGGGAGGAGCCAAGTTGGCGACCGAGGAATGGCAGATCTGCACAGCTCTCACTCAGCATGACTGAGAGAAGAGATTCTGCCTTTTTTTTTTTTTTTGAGTTGGAGTCTCACTCTGTCGCCCAGACTGGAGTGCAGCGGCCGCTCCCGGCCACCGCAGCCTTGACCTGCTGGGCTCCGGCGATCCTTCCGCCTCAGCCTTCC
>CAUYQG010169208.1:0-14730 GCA_963574415.1 Tarsius wallacei | reverse complement strand
TGAGTTTGAGAGCCAATGTGTTCCTTAAAAGTCTTTACCCGCTCAGTAATAACTTAACTGGGTAGCTAAGTGTTGGGGGAGGAATTGAGATGAAGGGAATGATAAGAATCTGCAAGAAGTCAAGATCGATGTGTAAGCGCTAACTGGGGTTACTGTGATGCTATTTAGTCTTGTTAACTTGAGGATGCGCCCTATAGATGACTTGGTCTTGGCTTAGGCATCTCCTTCCCCGAGGCACCATCCCTCACCACCCAACTGATCGCTGGCTTAGTGCTCCCTCTTTATTCTCCCAGTCTGTCACTGTACTGCTAAACACCCTGCATTATAATTTTGTTTCTCATACTAGCCTGGGAGCACATTGATGGCAGAATTTTTGTCTCATTCATTTTTATATCCGTAAAGTCTCAACTATCAAGGGCATTTGAGGAGTCAAGGGAGTGAATGAATGTAGAAAAGCAACTAGATCTGGTGCTGTCGACTGATAGAAAGATTCCTTGAGGACACCTGAGGATACCATTTGCTCTGATTCTGTGTTCAAGAAGTACTCTCCCCTCTCCAGCCTGAGGGGACTTTTCATAATAGGTAGCAGGATATGCAACATCACCAGCTCTGTGGCTCATGTTAGGTACATCTCCTAGTGTAAGTAAATTGAGAAAAGTGAGAGAAATGGTGTCAGGAGCTGTACAGAAGAGAACTGGATGGGGATGACAAAAGTAAAGCTTGACTAGCTTCATAATTTGCCAGAGGCCAGCCAAGCATCTTGAGACCAAAATGTGCTAGTTGGGAGAACTTATCAGGTCCCAGGTTTCAATAAGAAGGTTGTGAGGCTGCTTATTCAGTGTAGGCTAGAAATAGGTAAGTTTCTTGTAAGCTGTTTATATTAAAATAGGGTTAGTGTTCAGATATCTTTCCTGTCAATACACAGCCTTCATCCAACGAACCAGGGACACCATACCTGACCACTTTGTGAGTTGGAATGCAGATTTACTAGTGTAGTGAATCACAGAGGCAATAATGAGTTATCCAAAACCCAGAAATGATGCTCTAAGGAAAGTCCAAATCTAGTTAGGCAATAACTTTCATTATTTAGAAAGCCTTTGTGACCTGAGAAGGTTGAGAGATGGTCATTAAAACTCGTGACCAGGTACCTGCAGCCCACCATTCTTAGCTCATGGTTTGCTTACTCATCATTGTAAAAGTATATGAAGCTTCTTGTTAAAGGTTATGGCACTTTTTAAAAAACTTGTTTTATTTTGAAAATGTGGGGTACAAATGAGAGTTACATACATACGTGGTCATCATACAGGTAAAGTGTGGGTATCCTTGTTAATGTTATGTGCCCCCCCTCCCCTCCCCTGGCAGTGTCCCACTACTGCCAATCCCTTTCTTATAGTATTATGATAAATGTTCAGGGTCCACTTATGAGTGAATACATGTGGTACTCAGATATGTGTTTCTGTGATAAATCACTGAGTATTATAGACTCTAATTTCATCCAGGTTGCTGCAAAGTTCATAATTTTGTTTTTCTTTATGGCTGCATAATATTCCATTGTATAAATGTACCATATCTTCTTTACCCAGTCCACTTTCAATGGGCAGCATAGTTGTTTCCATGTTTTTGCTATTGTGAATGATACTGCAATAAACATACATGTGCAGGTATCTTTATTTTAGAGTGATTTGAGTTCCTCTGGGTATATTCGCAGAAGGGGGATTGCTGGGTTGTATGGAAGGTCAATTTTCAGAGTTTTTAGAAATCGCCACACTGTTTTCCACAGAGGTTGTACTGGTTTACGTTTCCACCAACAGTGTAGAAGTGTTCCCTTTTCCCCACATCCAGAATCTGTTGATTTTTGAATTATTGATGATGGTCATCCTGACTGGAGTTAGGTGGTATCTCAGTGTGGTTTTAATTTGCATTTCTTTGATGATTAGTGAGGCTGAGCGTTTTTTCATGTATCTGTTGGCTGCTTGTATGTCTTCTCCTGAGAAGTGTCTATTCATATCTTTTGCCCATTTTAAAATAGGGTTGTTTGTTTTATTCCCTTTTGGCATGTTTGAATTCCTTGTAGATACTGGATATTAGGCCTTTGTCAGATTTACAGTTGATAAAGATTTTTTTCTCATTTCATGAGAAATTCCCTACTCTCTTGATGGTTTCTTTTGCTTTGCAGAAGCTTTTCAGTTTGATGAGGTCCCACTAGGCTATCTTATCTTTTATGGCATTCACTTTTGGAGTTTATCAGAAATTGGTTGCCTATTCCAATTTCTGTAAGGGTGTTTCTCACATTTTCTTCTAGGATTCATATAGCTTAAGTTTTCACGTTTAGGTATTTGATTTATTTAGAGTTGATTTTTGTGAATGGTGATAGGTAGGGGTCCTGTTTCAGTCTTCTGCATGTGCTCAGTTTTCCCAGCACCATTTACCGAATGGGTTCTCCTCCCCCCAGTGGTAGTTAGTGGAGGCTTTGTCAAAGAAGTGTTGGTTGAAGAATTGAGGTTTTGCTTCCAGAGGATCTATCCTGTTCCATTGGTCTATATGTCTGTTCTTGTACCAATAGCAGGCTGTTTTGATTATTGTAGCTTTATAGAAGAGTTTGAAGTCTGGAAGTGTAATACCTCCTGCTTTGTTTCTTTTGCTAAGGCTTGTTTTGGCTATTCGTGATCTTCTATCTTTCTATATGATATTCTGTATTGTCATTTCCAGGCCTGAGAAGAATGATGTTGATAATTTAAAGGGTATTGCTTAAATCTGTAGATTGCCTTTGGTAGGAGAGACATCTTAACAATGTCAATTCTTCCAATCCATAAGCATGGAATATTCTTCCATTTGTTTGTGTCTTCTTGGATTTTTCTGAGCAGCGTTTTGTAGTTTTCATTAAGGTCTTTCACTTCTTTGGTTAGGAAGATGCCAAGGTATTTCTTTTCTTTTCTTTTTGTGGCTATTGTGAATGGGATTATGCTTTTTATTTGGGGTTCTGTCTGTTTATTGTTGGTGTATAGGAATGTGACTGTCTTTTGCACATTTATTTTATACCCTGTGGCTTTGCCAAAGTCCTTTATCAGTGCAAGGAGGTTTTTGACAGATTCTCTTGGGTTTTCAAGGTATAGAATCATGTCATCTGCAAAGATGGATAACTTAACATTTTCTTTTCATATTTTCATACCCTTGATTTCCTTTTCTTGTCTAATTGCTCTAGCTAGGACTTCTAACACAATGTTGAACAGGAGGGGTGAGAGTAGGCAACCTTGTTCTGGTTTTCAGGGGTAATACTTCCAATTTCTGTCTGATCAGAAGTATGTTGGCTGTGGGTTTATCATAGATAGCTCTTACAATTTTGAGGTTTGTTCCATCTATGCCTAGATGTTCAAGGGTTTTTATCAAGAAGGCATGCTGGATTTTATCAAAAGCTTTTTCTGCATCTAATGATACAATCATATGATTTTTGTTTTTACATCTGTTGATGTATTTAATTACATTTATGATCTTGAGGATGTTGAACCAGCCCTACATCCTGGGGATGAAGCCTACTTGGTCATGGTAAATGATTTTTGAGATGTGTATTGGATCCAGTTTGATAGAATCTTGTTGAGAATGTTTTTTCTATGTTCATCAAGGATATTGGCCTATAGCTTTCTTTCTTTGTTGAATCTTTACCTGATTTGGGTATCAATGTGATGTTAGCTTCATAAAATGATTTGGGGAAAGTTCCATCTTTCTCAGTTACCTGGAATACTTTCAACAGGACTGGTATCAGCTCCTCCTTGTATGTTTTGTAGAATTCTCCTGGAAAACTCTTTGGCCTAGGGCTTTTTTTGGTGGGTAGTTTTCTTATGATGAAATCAATTTCCTGGGTTGTTATTGCTCTATTTAGTGTCTCAATTTTGTCTTGTTTCAACTTGGGAGGCTGTGTGCTGTCAGAAAGTTTCCTTTTCATTTAGGTTTTTGAGTTTGTCTCCATACAAGTGTACATAGTAATCTCTGATAATATTTTGTATTTCTTCAGGGTCAGTTGTGACTTCATCTTTTGCATTTCTGATTGTGTTTATTTGGGCTTTTTTCTCTTTTTCTTGGTCAGTCTTGCTAAGAGTCCATCAATCTTGTTTATCTTTTCAAAGAACCAGCTTTTTTTTCATTGATTTTTTCTATATTTTTGTCTTCTATTTCCTGAATTTGGGCTTTTTTTTTTTTTTTTTGAGTTGGAGTCTCACTCTTTCACCCAGACTGGAGTGCAGTGTCCGCTCCCGGCCACTGCAGCATCGACCTGCTGGGCTCCGGCGATCCTTCCGCCTCAGCTTTCCAAGTAGCCGAAACTACAGGCGGACGCTACCACGCCTGGCTAATTTTTTTGATTTATTGTAGAGATGAGGTTTCGCCAAATTGTCCAGGTGGGTCTTGAACCCATGGGCTCAGGCAATCCACTCACCTCAGCCTCCCAAGGCGCAGGATTACAGGCTGAGCCCCCGAGTCCGGCTGAATTTAGGCTTTTATTTTGGCGATCTGGATTCTTCTGCTGAATCCAGGGATTTGGTGGTCTTGTTTCTCCAGCTCCCTTAGGTGACTTGTTAGGGTATTAACTTGTGATCTTACCATTTTCCTCATATGTGTTTGTAGAGATATGAATTCCCTTCTTAGTACTGATTTCATGGCATCTCAGAGGTTTTGGTAAGATGTGTTTTCATTTTCATTTGTTTCCAGGAATCTTTTAATTTCTTTTTTGATTTCCATGTTGATCCAGGGATTTTTTAGCATCATGCTGTTTAGTGTCCATGGCTTTGTGGGTTTTGGGGAATCTTGTTGGTGTTGATATTTATTTCTATTCCACTCTGGTCTGAGAAGGTGCATGACAGCATTTCAATCTTATGAAATTGATTTATAATTGATTTATGGCCAAGGATGTGGTCTATCTTGGAGTTCATTCCATAAGGTGATGAATAGAATGTATAATCTGTGTTTGTTGGGTGGAGTGTTCTGTAGGTAGCTATTAGGTCCATTTGGTCAAGTGTTAGGTTGAGGTTCTAGATCTCCTTATTGATTTTTTGCCTTGATGATCTATCTAGGGCTGATAGTGAGGTATGAAAGTCCCCAGCTGTGACAGTGTTAGAGTCAATATCTTTTTAAAGTTTGCTTAGTAGCTGCTTTGTAAAAGCTGGTGCTTCTTTGTTTGGTGCATGTATATTTAGGATAGATATTTCTTGTGAAGGAATTGAATGTTTTATCATCAGGTAGTGTCTTTATCTTTTTTAATTTTTTATTTCTAAAAGGTTATTTTCTCTGATATAAGTTTGCATCTCCTGCTTTCTTTTGTGTTCTGTTCACCTGAAAATTTGTCTTCCATTCTCTAACTTTGAGTCTGTGAGTATCCCTTCTTGTGACATGCACCCCCTAAAGACAGTATCTTGTTGCTTCATGTTTCTTTATCCAGTTTTCCATTCTATTACTTTTCAGTGGTGCATCAGGCCATTCAGGCTGATTATTGAGGTATGAGTGTTTATCCCTGTCATGAATTTCTTATACACTTTGTTGTTGTTTGTTCACTTATTTGTTTGTTGGTTTTCTTTTGGTTTTTGGGTTGATTCATGTGTGTGTTTTCAATCTTGCAGTCGTGATGCATGGTTTATTCGTTCTTTGCTTTCATGTATTCTTGGGAAAAATGTGGTTGTTCTTTTTTTCTTTCTTCTGTGCTTAATATCTTCTTAAGTGTCTCTTGTAGAGCTGGTCTGGAGGCGGATTTTAATTCTCCATCACTGATGAAGCTCAGCTTAGCTGGGTAGGAAATTCTTGGTTGGAATTGTTTATCTTTGAGTGTTTTGAAGATTGGGCTCCAGTTTCTTCTAGCCTGCACTGTTTCTGTAGATAAGTCTGCTGCTATTCTGATTGGTCTTCCCCAGTAGGTAGTCTGACCTTTCTGTCTTGCTACCTTTAGGATTTTTTCTTTTATACCTACTTTGTGTAAGTGAATTACTATGTGTCTAGGAGTTGGTCCTCTTATTTGATGCCTTGCAGGGGTTCTCTGTATCTCTTGTGTTAGGATTATCACATCTCTGATGAGATGGGAGGAGTTTTCTTGGATGACCTCTTGGAATGTTTGTTCCAGGATGCTCTCATTCTCCTTATCTGCTTCAGGAATACCTATCAGTTTTAGATTCAGTCTCTTAATATAGATGTACATCTCCTGAAGGCTTTGTTTCATCTTTTTAAGTTTCCTTTCTATGTTTTTAACAGATTTTGGTCTTTAAGTTCTGAGATTCTTTCTTCTGCCTAGTTAGTTCTGCTTTCTCTGCTTATCAGCTTATTGTTTATTTCATTTACTGTATTCTTTATAGTTTTCATCTCAGTCAATAGTTCTTTCATGTTTTTGTCTTGCTTTTCTTGGTTCTTGTTCATCTTTTCCATCCATTCCTTGGTCTCTGCATTTGTGGTCTGAGACCAGTCAATCTGGGTGCTCTTCATTGTTTGAGTTCTGAAGTCTGTATGCCCGTGGACTACCCTCTTTGGACTTTGTGTGGTACCCGTGGTTCTTCTTTGATTTTTCTTCATTTGTGTGGGTTTTTCTTTTTTTCTTTACTTCTGTTGCTCAGTGAGAAAGGGAGTAGTTTTCACTTGTTTTTGCTCAACCCCATATTCTCCCTTTGATAAAGCCTCTGGACCAGTTCGATTTTTGGAGCCTGGTTGGAGCAGGGTAGCTATGCTACTCCCTTGCAGATTTGAGATTTGAAGAAGGTGTCTTAGGTGTTGATAAGATTCAAAAGCTGTTTGATGATCACAATGTTTGCTGATTGGTGTGTGGGTCCCCAGGGGTTCACTTCCCACCCCCTTACAGTATGACCATACAGAGGGAGTGTGTGTATCTCCCCTGGGTACAAAATAACATGAGGGAAGGGAATGGAGTTTAAAAAAAGAGATGATGTAGAGGGGATGACAATGGAGAAAACAAAGGCGAGAAGGAAAAAGATACAAACTGACAAACAGGGAGAGAAGCAAAGAGAGAGAAAAAGAAAGAGGGAGAAAAAAACCAAACCAAAACAGTATCAAAAACAAAATAAATTGGAAAAGAAAGAAAGAAAGAAAAAAAAAAGCACACAAACCAACAAACGAAAACCCCAAAGAAACTAAAACCAATAATAGGAGGAAAGTTTCACACTCATATATAGTCTTATTGGACAGAAAAAAGGAGAAGGAATAAAACAAAATGAAATGCCCACTCTCAACAAGCCATATTTTAAAAAAAAATAGCGTCATGCAGATACAACAAACAAACAACCCCCTCCCAAAAAAAACCCCAACAACAACGTATGTAATCCTTGAGCACCCTCTTTTGGCACTTTCAAGACTTCAGGTTTCTTCATGCGTGACCCAAACACTGCTTGTCTTAGCTCATTTCAGAGGAGAGGGGTTTCTGAAGGGAGGAGCTTCAGACTTTTAAATCTGTCCCCTTGTTCACCCCTTGCAGTAGTGGGGAGGCTGGAGGGCCCCCAACTGATCCACCTATGATTAGCCCTTTCCTTGTGTACTGATCATAATGTTGCCTGCCTGAGTCACACGTCTTGCAAACTCACTGGGGAAAGGGTGTAGGGTCACTTTAAAACTCATCACTACTCATAGGCCATGAGCTGGGACTGGGTTCTTAGGTTGCTTCCAATCTAACCTCGTTTTACCCTGTGGAGTTGGGGGAAGGCTGCAAACTGCCCCCAGCTGATCCGATCATATTTAGCTCTCTCCGTGCGTGTTGCTCAGAATGTTGCCCACCTGAATCACACGTCACGTGGATCACTGGAAAAAAGGATGCTGGGTTACTGTAAAACTCACCACCATTCTGCTGTGATCTAGAGCTGGGGTTCTTTGTTGGCAGGGATGCAGCTGCAGACTGCAAATGCTTCAGTTGGGGATGGCATGTCTGGGTCTCCTCAGCTGGGACTCTGGAGGGGTTTCTCTGGTATATTTTCTGGAAGTTCTTGGTTTCTGATCCGGGACAACGGCTGCAGTGGCAGGGGCACCTGCTGCAGGTGATCCTCACTATTTTATTCCTTTTTTTTTCTCTTTCTTGGTGGTGCTGTAGAGATGGTGCCTTCCTCTGGGCATAGAGTGCACTGAGGTCTGAACAGCCGTGCAGGGCGACTGCCTATGCGGGAGATCTCAGTCCTCTCCTTCCCACGTCTGCATTCAATCAGACATTCACACAACTTTTGCCGACACACTAGAATGAATACTTGTCTCTGCACCTGTTCATTTATGTGACTCATGCACTCTGACCACCTTCCTCACCATCTTGGAGTCTTTTTGGGGGCACCTCTCTTTCTAAAAAATTCTGTCTTAAGCTATGCTTGGGACTCACTCTGAAATGCTTTACCGTGGCAATGTCAAAGAACCCACAGAGCAACACAATGCACCCTACCTGGCATCAGTTACGGAGGTGTGTGTGTGTGTGTGTGTTTGCATATGTGGTGGGAGATTAGACAGAGAGTGAACTGATGAGGGTGGAGCTAGTGCCTGAGTGCTCCAGCATTCATAAATGGATGTGTCTGGGCTTTTCCAGTATCATCAGGCAGAATATTTCTGCCTTGAGATGAACATCAGAAGAGGGAAAAAAAAAAGTGTTGGGAGGAGGGAAGCCCTTTAAGGAAAGATTAATTATTGTGCTTAAGAAGACAGCCTTTCTGGTAAACCTCCTTCCACATCCCAACTCCCTAACCTCTTTCCTTATTGTGGATGAGAATTTGTCAAATCCTATAAACTCCACGTGTGTGGTGAAGTTGCCGACTGTTTGCCGAGCCAGGCTGTCTGAAAATTTGAAGACACTATGCTAATAGTACTCTTGTCATGCACACTGATGCTTTGTTTCCGTGCCCCCAAAGTCTTTGCTATGCAAATCAAGCCACAGGGCACTTTAACATGTAAATCACATAATCTCCCTCACGTGGGATGAATTGACAGATTTTAAACTCCTTGACTATTGGGAGGTAATGAACTGTACTTATTTAGCGGCATTATTGCGCTGGGCACATCTCCTATACCGGGCTTTACTCGGTGGTGCAACTACGCCAGGGGAGAATTGGTGCGATTATTAATATTGCTGTCAAAAGAACGAGAGAGGCTCGAACCTGAGACATTCTGACCTCCTGTGGGGAGGAAACTAAGTCCCTCCTCAGAAACTGGGCTGAGTTCTGTGTCCCTCTTGAGGCCTGGTGGGTTTTTCTTCTTTGATTAGTGAATGAACACGGAGTCTTCCTGGGAGAGGCTGTTTCAGCTGGTTTCACAGGTGAAAGGCGCCAAGGAGACGTAAAGGGACATGTCAGGCCCTGCAGCTGGGAGGGATTCCAGGCTGGGGCAGGGAGCCAGGAACCTGTGCAAGGCTGGGGAAGGCTGTACTAGCACCAGCTGCTGTAGTCCTGATCCCTAGTTTGGGGCTAAAGTCACTTAAGCACCTCGTGCCAGCTTCCTTTTCAGTAAAACAGGATAATGCCAGGGATAGAGGGAGCAGTGACTAGATCCTGTTTGTAATGACAACTGAGCTGCTTGGGCAAGTGTGCTTGTCCCAGAAGTGAAGTGTGATTCCATTAGGATGTGTGATCTCTTGAAACAGCCTACCTTGTTTTGGAGTACGTGGTGGTGGATTTATTTGTTGGGAACCAACACATGAGAACAGTGTTTTGGCCCTACTGCACCCGTGCAAGCAAGGCACAGTTAAAAGGCAACTTTAACTAGTAATGGGCTTTCACTCTCCCTATGTGTGTTTGAAGGGCTTGACAATTGTAATGTGCTCATTTTAGCCCTTACTTGCGTGGCAGTCCCCACCTGGGCACTGTTCCAGAACTTCTTTTGAGCGGAGTGTTTGGAACTCAATATACATTTTTCTACTGAAACAATGGCTGTAAGACTTCTTGGATGGTGGACAAAAATTGATCTAACTCAAGTGTAGCTGAAATACTACTGTGCGTTTACAATGAAACGTTAGCAAGAGAAATTAGAAGCAAGTATTCAAAATTCTCTTTTAAAAATATTGCACAATATATTTAACCCTATCAAAACACTGTAAAACGCAAAGCCACCAGACCCTAGGCCTAAGCTGCCTGCCCTAGCCTGACACATTTGGAGGAGTGGAAGGAGTCCTCTCGTTGGGGTATGCCCCTAACACATTGCTGGAATTTGGGAGAAAGGAGGAGTGACAGCAGGATGTTGAACTAAAATGAGAGGAGTGAAAAGGTGGTTAAGTCCCCTTAAACTGTTCCTCCCATTAATGGGGTTTAGCAGGCACTGATGCTCTGGGTACTACCTACATCCGCCTTCCAGTCCCAGACTGTCACTCCCAAGACTGGGAATGTTGCTGCAGAGGACTTATAGCTGAGCCCCTCCCTAGGAATTACCCTCTGTCTGCTAGAGCTGCCTTGTCCAAGGTTATAATCCTTTCTTAGAGCAGCCCTCACCTCATGGCCAGTGGATTTGGGAGGATAAGCCCTGGTCACTCTACCTTCATGGGGAGCAACTTTTAATACACATGCTGGCTCTGGAGTGTGCTATAGCACTGCCCTCTGTTGTGACTACATCCCAGTTCAACTCTGTCCTCTACTCCAAACCGTTTTCTTCACTCTTTTACACCTGTTGGTCCTAACTCCATTCCCCAATAAATTGGCATGGAAATCTGTCTCACAGTCTGTTTCCTGGGCACCTGAGCTAAGACAGGCAAGCAAACAATTAAGAGTAAGAATGAAGAGATGATCAGTGAAAATTGTAATTATTGGTGGTGTAGGGGCTGAAAGTTGATCTAGAGGGAAGGGTGTACCCAGTATATCAGGAAGGATACCCCTGGAGAGAAAACTGCACTGGAGATGATAAGTGCTGTTCTGGCAGGATAAGTTTAGCATTACGTTTAGGTGACTTGGCCAAAGTCACTAAAGTAGCTCAGTCCCTATGCAAGTGGCAAAGAAATCAAGGGAGCTAGTTTATTTGGTCTATAACCTTGATCTTCCTCTGGAGCTGCAACTAGGTTGAATAGCCGTGTCTTAGTTTGTGTGTGTGTGTGTGTGTGTGTGTGTGTGTGTGTGTGTGTGTTGCTATACAAAAAACAAACAACCCAAAAAATCCCCATAGACTGGACGACTGGGTACTTTATAAAGAAAATAAATTTATCTCTTACAGTTCTGGAGGCTGGGAAGTCCATTATTAAGGTGTAAGCATCTGGGGATGGCCTTTTTGCTGTGTCATCCCATGGTGGAAGGCAAGAGGGGAAAGCAGGTGACAGAGAGAGAGAGAGAGAGAGAGAGAGAGAGAGAGAGAGAGGAAGGGAGGTGGGGGGGAGGGAGGGAAGGAGGGAGGGAGGTCACAGTCTTAAGCTATTTTATAATTGGCATTAATCCGCTTGTGAGGGTAGAGCCCTCATAATCTACACACCTCCCATTAGGCCTCACCTTCTAACACTGTTGCTTTGGGAGGAACACATTCAAACCATAGCAAACACAATTCTGTTGCTGAAGCAATTTGGAAAGCTTGCTTTCTTAGAAAGACTCTTGTTGAATTCCAAGCCTGGTACTTCTGAATGGGGTGTTCAATGATTATTGATCACAAAAATGACTGTCCTCCAAATGAGTTCTTGCTGCTAGCTGCAATCAGTAATGGTGCTGAGATGGGGCTGGGGATTTGATTACCTTGTCAATCGTAGGCTTGGGTTACGGTGTTACTCATTCCATAGCTGCATTTCTTAGTTTTATCACACTGAGCTTTTTCCTGTGTACCAGACACACATTAAAGAAATGGATAGTGTGCAGAAGTGTTTCTAAGATCTAAAACATTTCTAGGAGCTAGCCATCTTAAATGCTGAGACTAAGGTGTGTCTAGCAAGCAGTAGACTCTACACAGATGTGCGTTTAATGCACTGGGGTGGACTTAGGAGGAAAGGCAGAGATCCTGAGGTCAAAGTGTAACCATCTCCCATGCTTGGCTAGCTGGGAGGACAAACCTAAGAAAATGGCTGTCAGGGTCCATCAGCTCTTGTTTTCCAAGTCTGTTTTCCTGAAGATCAAATGTGGTACAATGCTATTAGAGGATCTCACAAAACAATTTAAAGGCCAAAAAAAAAAAAAAAAAGAAAAAGAAAAAAGAGAGAGAGAAAGAGATAGAGAATTTGACCTGATATGCTTGACAGACCCTTGGACAAAACATTTTATGCTCTGATGTTTAGTTATTGTTTTCTGGAAAGGTAAAAGAAAGTAAAGCTGCAGTGGTGATACCCATCCGAGAATCAGTGTGTAGGAGGCACCAGAATACACAGAGTTGCAGATGATTTAAATTCAGTCTTCAAACAGGTCCAGCACTGTGTTGGCAGATCTGGGGTAACAGATGCAAGGGCTGAGTCTGAGGAGGCAACCCAGAGGAAACCTAGGTTCTAGGGTAGGGCTGTCATAAGGATTGCCACAGGGAAGAGTTCATTTCACCTGTCAATAAGAGATCATTTAAAAAGTCCTCTGATTGGAACCACGAGTATACAGTGATGGTAAGATGAGAGCCATTTATTAAACAAATATCACTGAGTGTCAACCATGTGGTGCTGAGCAAATGTTTGAAAAGCTGCAAAAGTGGAATTTTTTTCATACTGTTTGCAAATTATTTTACATAGAACAAATAATTACAGTTATTAATTTTAATATCTTAGTACTAGCAAAGCATTTTTATTGACCTCAGGTAAAATGCAAACTCCTTATAAAGGCTTGTAAAACCATGTGTGACCCTGTCCTACTGGTCTCCTCACAGCTCTATGACCCATTCAGCGTGGACCTTAGACAGGAATTGTTCTCTTCTGTACCTCCTTGTCTCTGTGCACTGAAGCTGAATGTAGCCTCTTACAATAATGCTCGCTGGTACACTGATGCCAATGGGTCCCTAGAACACTAAACATCTTCCCCTCCCGGTCTGCCAACTCTCTCTTTGACCTGCTAACCCTTACCCATCCTTGGATCTAATATTAGATTTCATTTTCTCTGGAGAAACCTTCTGTGAAGCCCTAAATTTGGGTTAGGTGCTCCTACAATGCTCTGCAATGTTCCCACTGTATTTGTCTGCTTGGGTTTTCATAACAAAATACTATAGACTGGGTGACTTAAAGAACAGATATTTATTCTTCATGGTTCTGAAGGCTAGAAGTACCAGGTCACAGACCAGCAGGATCAGTTTCTGATGAGGCTTTTCTTCTTGGCTTTTGGATGGCCAGCCACCTTCTTGATGTGTTCTAGCATGGTGGAGTGAGAGTGAGCTCTCTCATGTCTCTTCATATAAGAAAACTAACCCTATAGGACAGGGCCCCACCCTTATGACTACATTTAAACTTAATTACCTCCAGAAGGACCCTATCTTCAAAAATGATTACATTGAGGATTGGGGTCTCGACACATAAATTTTGGGCAAACACATGCATTCAGTTCACCCATTATATTTCTTGTCCAGGACACCATTTACATTGTAGTTTGTAAAAATATACTTCAGGGGGTGTCAACTACATAGACTTCTTATCTTTCTTTCACTAGAGTCTAAGCTTAACAAGGGCAAGAGACATGCTTATCTTGCTTATTCCTGTCTTCTCAGTATTGACCACAGTGCTTCAGAAATACAGACACTTCATGAACATGTCTGAGGAGAGACGCCAAAAACCCTGGAATTTATTTGTAAAAAATTGTGTATTGATTCTTACATGTTTAAATTTTAGTCACCTTCTAAGTATCCTCTGTTTGACACAATACACTAATCAAGATGCTTTTTCCACTGCTAAGAACAGCTTTTGAACTCATCAGTTTTGATGTCTTTTAGTACTTCTGCCATTTTTTGTTTCACCTCTTTCATATCAGCAAAATGTTTCCCTTTGAGGAGTTTTTTCATCCAGGGAAACAAACCAACAAAAAGTCACTTGGAATGAGATCGAGTGAATAGGGTGGGTGGGGGATCATGCCATTTTTGGTCAAAAACTGCTGAATACTCATTGCGGTGTGGGCAGGTATGCTCATAAGTCACTCATCAAGAAATGGACAAATACTCTGAAAGAATCTCCCCCCAAAATTCACTGAAACTGAATGCAGCCTATTACAATAACACTAGCTGGTACACTGATGCCGATGAGTCCCTAGAACACTTACCTAGCAGCGGAAGCCTGTATTATAAGGGGCCTGCCCTTCAAAAGATAATTCTGGTTTTTTTGGAGGAGGTCCCCTCTTGTATTGAGTGAAATTTGACAACTGGAACACAGCAGGATCAAACCTGTTTGTGACACTTGTTCTATTAATTTGAGGGCGGTTTACTTGGTTGGATCATGGTTTTCTGGTGGTGACACCGCATTGACTATGTCCTTTCGTCCTATTGCTTCTCTCAAATGATGCGTTTTATCAATTGTACTTCCTCTGGATTGTTACTCTGATGATTTTCCTTCCGACACACTATTTCCTCCCCCGTTCTGTCTTCCTCTACCAGCCTGCTTTTCTCTTTAGTGCCTCACATGTTCTGACTATCTTGACCACTCCAGATATTTCCGTGAAAAGTTTTACAGGTAGCAATGGACCCAGAGAGGTTGAGACTTTCCCAAGGCCATTTGGTAATACAGGTCAGTGTTAAAACAGGACCTGAGAGAGCAGAGCCCTGCATGATAACAGCACTCTTCATTGGTCCCATCAGAGGGTGGCCGGGGGGGGGGGGGGGGGGCGCTGGGGGATGGGCGACCGGATCAATTAACGGAAAAGACCGGGCAATATT
>CAUYQG010169203.1:0-15356 GCA_963574415.1 Tarsius wallacei | reverse complement strand
TAATCCCGCGCCTTGGGAGGCTGAGGTGAATGGATTGCCTGAGCCCGCGGATTCGAGACCCGCCTGGGCAGGCGAAACCTCATCTCTACAATAAACCAAAAAATTAGCCGAGCGTGGTAGTGCGCGCCTGTAGTTCCAGCTACTTGGAAGGCTGAGGCGGAAGGATCGCCTGAGCCCAGCAGGTCGAGGCTGCGGTGGCCGGGAGCGGCCACTGCACTCCAGTCTGGGTGACAGAGTGAGACGCCAACTCAAAAAAAAAACAAAAAACAAACAAAAACAAACAAAAAAAAGTAGGTGTAATTCCTTTGCTGACTGGTTATTAGGGACTAAATAAAGCAACCCAAGTCTCCAGCTCTGACGATCTTGTGGCTCAACTCTAAGGTAACATTTAGGAAATTCAGAATAGATACATAAACCAGGGTATGTGAATGGATTGGGTTGGGGATGGAAGGTAGGGGAAGATGGAAAATTCGTGAATTAGGTGCAAAGATTTCTTGGCAGCAACACTGATTTTATGTCAAATTATGCTGGAACAGTATTATTATGTTGAAACATTTTAACTCTCCAAAGAGTAAGAGTGCAGAAAATGCTACCTTACCCAGTTAGGTAACATATAATCTCCGCTCTCTCCATAATAACAAGCCAAGCAGAATACTTGTTAGGAATGTGGGAAAACATACCTTACTATTACAATTATTGCATTATATTTTTATACAATGGATGTAGCTAAAGTTGGAAATTTTCTGAATGAAAATATGACAGTTTTTATTATTTCTTGTTGTAATTTTCATTATTGAATATGATGGGACAAAGAGATTGAGTTCATACTTTCTTGACAATAGATATAGAAAGCCAAAGAAACTGCTAACGCACATTAGTTTTCTCCTTCCTGAAAATATCCTCCACTCTGTGGATCTTTTTCATTAGAAGGTTAGGCTAAAACTACTAGACCTTTATGGAAAATTAGATCTACCACAATGCAAACTTTGTCTTAAAGTACACTACAATATCTGTTACCATATACATTCATTCATTCAATAAATATATGCAGAATGCCTATTAAGGGCCAGGAAGTCAGCAGGGAACAAAATAGCTAAAACTACTGCCTTCTGCTCAGGTTAGGGAAAAGAGACGGTAAACAGATCTATGTCTGGTGATAAATGCTATGAAGAAAAATTAAATGAGGTAAAAGAGATGGATTGAGATGAGAGATGGAGTCAAGTTCTTTTATATAACATGATTGAAGAAAGGCTTGCCTATAAGGCACATTTGAGCAGAGATCTGAAGAAAGTAAAGGAGCAAGCCATATGGATATTTGGAAGAAAAGTGATGTAGCAGAAGGAACAGTAACTGAAAAGTCCCTGAGGCAGAAATATGCTTGATCAGTTGGAGGGATAGCAAGGAGCTGACTGTGGCTGGTACAGAGAGTGAAGGGTAGAGTAGTTCAAACTCAGACCAAGGATGTAGCTGGGAACACAATCAGAACTTTGATTTTACTCTAAGGGGATCTTTTAGAGGGTTTGGAACAAGGGTGTGAATGACCTGACTTGTGTTTCAAAAGGATCATTCTGGCTTCTGCAAGGATATTACTAGATTGTAGAAGGCAAGGATGGAAGCAGTTAGGAGAAACCTATAATAACCCACACAACCGTTGATAGTTATAGTGAAAATGATAAAAAGTAGTCAGTCTCTAGAAATATTTTTAAGATAGACATAATAGGATTTGCTGGGCTTGTGTAAGGTTGGAGAAATAGGAGTCAAGCCAAGTTATTCAGCTTGAGTTATCATTTACCACTATGAAGGAAGACTGCCACTGAAGAAGCATATTCAGGTTTGGGAGTGTGGATGGAGACATACTAAATTTGAGTGATGCATCATTTAGGGTTGCAAAGGGACACAGAAGGTATAGTCAAATTATGTTAATTTTAGTAGAGGTATAATAATGGAATTATTTATAAAGGTACAAAGACAGGAAAAGCACAAGGGATAATGCAATAACCCCAGACTAAAACCTGTTGAACTTTTTGCAACCCCTAGGCCTGATGGGATAAGGAAACAGACATAGGCTGTGTAGGACTGTGCAAAGAGCTGAGGAAGGGGCTGAAAACTTTCTGAGGGACGCAGCCTGTATTCAGCATCACTGCAGGGAGGGAATCAGGAATAAATACTCTAACCTCATCTCCTCCTTCCTGTTTGCTCTATCAGTGCTCCTCGTTGTCTAAACCCAATAGGAAGTCAGAGAACAAATGAGTCCTTTAATGTAACCCATAGAGTTCAGCCATGGCACAGAAAAGGGTAAAAAAAGGGAAGACAATAGATTGGGATTAATGGTTAGACATGTCTTTTCAAGAAAAAGATGCCACCCTCAATTTAGGAAGATTTTGATGAAGCTCTGTGTTCTGGGACTAGTTGAACTGATATGTAACTTTGAGAAGGGGGAGAATTCAAAAATAGTGTCTCCATCAAATACTATCATTGATTCTAGAATCACTGACATTTCTTGCTATATTAAGAAGCAGGTTATGGAATAATTGGCAGGTTTGCTACCTCCCAACAGCTTGCGGCTGGATTAAAACCACTCATGTTCTTCCATGCAGCAATCTGCTGATGATACATCAAGGAAAATTTCTTTTTTCGTGAGCTTTTGTGAAAACTTCAGTTTTTTGAGTATGCTGACACACAAAATTTCTTTGCCAACAAAAACAAACCTTTCTGCTCTATGGGTAGATGGAATTCATTCAATGCTTTGGCAACACTTCTGGTTATGCTTCTTGGATTTAAAGGAACTTCATCCAAAACCCTGACTCACTGCTTTTTGTGTTTTAAATAAACTGCATTTTTAGAACAGTTTTAGATTTATAGAAAAAATGTGGAGATAGTACAGAGAGTTCCCATATACCCTGCGCCAAATTTCTTCTATTGTTAACATTTTACATTACTATAGTACAATTGTTACAATTAATGAACCAATAGTGATACACTTTTATGACCTGAAGTCCATAATTTACTCATACTTCCTTACTTTCTACCTGATGTTCTTTTCCTTTTTCATTATGCTATCCAAAATACCACATTATATTTAATCAGCATGTCTCCTTAGGGCTTCTATTGGCTATTATGTTTTTTTAGACTTTCCTTGTTTCTGATAACCTTCACAGTTTGTAGAATTGATCATTTGTTTTGTAGAATGTTTCTTAATTGGGGTTTGTCTGATGCCTTCCATGATTAGACTGGGGATGTAGGATTTTGAAAAGGAAACCTCAAAGGTAAAGTGCAAATCTGATCACATCATATCAAGGGTGCATATTATCAGTATTACTTATCATTTTTATATTGACCTAGATGACTTGAGTGAGATATTGTCATATTTCTCCTCTGTCAGAGTACTCTTTTATTCCCTTTTTTCCACATTGTATCTTGGTATGGGAGTCAATGTGCACAGTTGACACTTAAGTATGAAATTATACTTTACCTCCTTGAAGGCAGAGTATCTACATGAATTATTTGGAATTCCTCTGCACAGGAGATTTGTTTATTCTCCCCAACTTATTTATTTATTCGGTAATTTATTTATAACAGTATGGACTCACTGAGTTATAATCTAATACTACTTCATTTTGTTGTCAGGCTGCTCCAGCTGTGGCCATTGAGAGCTCTTTCAGTTGGCTCATGTTTCCCTGTAACACACATTGTGGAGTTTTATTTTTGTAAGCACTTTCTTGATTTCTGGCATTGCGAGATGCTCCAGGCTTCTTGTATATTTCCTGCATGAGTCCTAAAAATCAGGCATTTTCTCCAAGAAGCCCAAGTCCTATTATTGAAGAATGGTATTAGAAAACAAGTTTGGGCTCTAAGTGTGTTTCTTGCATCTTCAATGTACCTGGGGTGTCATTGCATCTAGGCTCTCTCAACTGACAGAGCAAGGAGATACCTGTGTGTATGCTAACTTATGTATAGACACGTATCTATGAATATTTCTACATGTAACCATCTCTTATCTACATAAACCTAAGCGTGAGTACACACTGTTGTCTCTAAATCTAATCTATTACCACATGAATCATTCTAACCTCCATCTCATGTTTATCTATAAACTCCCACTCTAACAGTGAGATATCTGGCTCTCACCATCCCTCATCCATTTACTTAATTGTTCAATGCCAGTATGCATGTATAACAGTATCAGAATTGTTCCTCCATATCTTAATGAGAAGTAAACGTATCAATAAGAGTATAGTGTTTATTTACAGTTTATTTGGCCTTTAGTTTTATAGACTCCTAGTTTCTTTGGTCAGCACTCTCTTCTCTCAATCACTTCATTGATGTTTTATATATACATATTTTAAATACATTTAGATGACTTTTGTCATTTCTCATTCTGTCCTGGAATATTCCTACCTCCTAAATGATTTTTTAGGTTGTATACATTAAGAATGAGTTTGTAACGCTCAATGTGTTTAGAAATAATTGCATAGTGTCATGCAATCGTAATTACAGGATCATACAGAATATTTTCATCATTCTAAAGAAACAAAGTAACCCTGTGTTCCATCTTTTCAACCTTACATCCCTCCTCTCAGACCCTGGAAACCACTGATGTTTTTACTGTGACCATAGGTTTGTTTTTCCCAGGATGTCATATAATTGGAATACAGGAATTAGCATTTCCCCACTGGCTCATTTCATTTAATAATGTGCATTTAAAATTCATCTATGTCTTTTATGACCTGATGGCTCATTTATTTCTTTTTCTTTTTTTTATTATTATAAAGATGTGGGGTAAAATTCAGGGTTAGGTATACAAATGTTGATTATGCAGATATCTTTCTTTTTCAATTTCATTTTGTTTTTTGAGAGAGGGTCTCGTTATGTTGACCACACTGGAGTGCAGAAGCTATTCACAGGCACCATCATCGCATACTGCAGTCTCAAACTCCTGGCCTCAAGCAATCCTTCTGTATCAACCTTCTGAGTACCTGGGATTACAGGCGTGTGGCCAGCTTCACCTACGTTTTTCATCTATTTTTTTCCCTAAATAATATTCCATTGTACAGATGTCTCACAGTTTAACCATTCTCCTATTGAAAAATTCCTTAGTTGCTTCCAGTTTGGGGTAATTATGAATAAAACTGCCATATTTTATATATATATGAGTAATTCATAAGAGCTTGACTGAATAGTATGGTAAAACTATGTTTAGCTTTGAAAGAGACTGCCAAACTGTTTTCCAAATTGGCTATACCATCTTGCATTCCCACCAGCAATGAATGCAAGTTCTTGTGCTCTATGTCTTTATCAGAATTGATATGGCACACTTATATTTTAGCCATTCTAATGGGTGTGTAGTGGTATCTCACTGTTGTTTTAATTTGCAATTTTCTAATGATAAATGATGTTGAGCATCTTCCTGTAAGGCTATTTGCCATTTGTATGTCTTCTTTGATGAGGTGTCTGTTCAGATCTATTTCTTAATTTTGCTTGACGGCTTTTTGTTGAGCTTTATAAGAGTGGTTTGTAAATTTTAGATACAAGTCCTTTGTTGGATAATTGTTTTGAAAATATTTTCTCCCAGACTATGGCTTGTCTTTTCATTCTCTAGCAGTGTCTTTCACAGAGAAGAACTTTTAAATTTTAATACAATCAAACATTAATTTTTTTTCTTTCATGGATTGTGCTCTTGGTGCTTTATCTAAAAACTCATCATCAAATCTAAGGTCACTTACATTCTTTCCTGTTTTCTTCTAGCAGTTTTATAGTTGTGTCACTTACACTTAGATCTGTGATCCATACTGAATTCATTATTCTGAAAGGTGTAAGGTCTGTGAGTAGGTTCATATTTTCTCCATAGGAACATCCAGTTGTTCCAGCATCATTGATTGAAAACACTATTCTTTCTCCATTAAATTACCTTTGCTCCTTTGTCAAAAATCAGTTGACTATATTCATATGGGTCAGTCTATGGGCTTTCTATGTTGTTCCATTGATCTATATGTCTATTCTTTCATGTATATACCATGATTACACAAGTCATATAGTAATATTGAAAATCAGGTAGTGTGAGTCTTGCAATTTGTTCTTCTTCATTATTGTGTTGGATATTCTAGTTTTTTTTTCATATAAACTTTACAATCAGTTTGTAGATATTTCAAAACAATGTGCCTAAATTTTTCCTGGGATTGTGTTGACTCTGTAGATCAAGTTAGGAAGAACTTACATCTTAACAATTTTGAGTCTTCCAATCCATGAAATTAAAATATATTTCCATTTATTTAGACCTTTTCTTTCATCAGTGTTTTGTAATTTTCCACATATAGATCCAGTATATATTTTGTTAAATTCATACCTATTTCAACTTTTGATGCTATTTTAATTAGTATTATGTTAATTCCAAATCCCAACTGTTCATTGCTGATATATAAGAAAGCAATTGACTTCTGAATATTAAGCTTGTGTTCTGTAACCTTGCTTTATCCTTTTATTACTTCCAGATATATATATAATTTTAAAAGTTTAAAGATCTGGGGTACAATTCAGGATTGGGTATACAAGTGGACATCGTATAGATAAAGTTTGGGCTTCCCTTTGGTCCCCACTTTGCCTGGTTTGAGATCAGGTACCTTTATTGATGATGTGTACCCCACCACCACCACCACCCTGGCAGTATCTCGCTACTGCCAATCCGTTTCTTATAGTATTTTTAAAATATATATATATTTTATTTTAAAGATGTGGAAAACAATTCAGCATTAATATATATGTGGACATTGTACAGGTAAAGTTTGGGCCTCCCTTTGGTCCTCACTTTGCCTGGTTTGAGATCAGGTACCTCCACCACCAACCCTAGCAGTATCCCGCTACTGCCAATCCCTTTCTTATACTATTATGGTAAATGTTCAGGGTTCACTTATGAGTGAGAACATGTGGTACTCTGTTCTTTGTTTCTGTGATAGATCACTGAGTATTATTGGCTCTAAATCCATCCAAGTTGTTGTGAAGTCCAAATGTTTGTCTTTCTTTGTGGTTGTGTAATATTCCATTGTGTATATGTATCACATTGTTTTTATCCAGTCCAGTTTCAGTGGGCAGCACAGTTGGTTCCATGTTTTTGCTATTGTGAATAGAGCTGCAACAAACATACGTGTGCAGGTATCTTTTTTGTAGAATGTTTGCATTCCTCCGGGTATATTCCCAGTAGGGGGATTGCTGGGTCATATGGAAGGTAAATTTCTAGGTCTTTTAGAAATTTCCACACTGTTTTCCATAGACGATGAACTAGTTTGCATTCCCATCAGCAGTTTAGAAGCTTTTGTTTTTCTCCTCATCCTTGCCAGCATCTGTTGTTGTTTGTTTTCTCAGTGATGGTCATTCTTACTAGGGTTAGATGGTATCTCAATGTGGTTTTGATTTGCATTTTCTGATTATTAGTGAGGTTGAGTACTTTTTCATGTGTCTGTTAGCTGCCCATATATCTTCTTTTCAGAAGTATCTACTCATGTCTTTTGCCCAATTTTTAATGGGGCTCCTTGTTCTTTTCCTCTTGGCACATTTGAGTTCCTTGTAGATCCTGAATGTCAGGCCTTTGTCAGATATACAGTTGGCAAATATTTTTTCCCATTCTGTGGGTTGTCTCCCTGCTCTCTTGATGGTTTCCTTTGCTTTGCATAAGATTTTTAGTTTAATGAGGCCGCACTTGTCTATCTTATCTCTTATGGCATTGACACTGGGGGTTTTGATCAGTAATTGGTTGCTTACTCCAATTTCTGTAAGGGTGTCTCCTACATTTTCTAAGATTCTTGTAGTTTGAGGTTTTACATTTAGGTCTTTGATCCATTTAGAGTTGATTTTTGTGTATGGCGATAAGTAGGGGTCCTGTTGCAGTCTCCTGCATGTAGTCAGCCAGTTTTCTCAGCACCATTTATTGAAAAGGTTCTCCTCTTCCCAGTGGTTGTTGGTGGAGTCTTTGTTGAAGATGAATTGGTTGAGAAATTTAGGTTTTGCTTCTGGAATTTCTATCCTGTTCCGTTGGTCCATATGCCTGTTCTTTACCAATACCAGACTGTTTTGATTGTTGTAGCCTTCTGGAAGTGTGATACCTCCTGCTTTGTTTCTTTTGCTAAGGATTGTTTTGGCTATTCGTGGTCATTTATGTTTCCATATGAATTTCTGTATTGTCGTTTTCAGGTCTGAGAAGAATGATGTTGGTAATTTAATGGGTATTGCATTGAATCTGTAGATTGCCTTTGGTAAGATGGGCAACTTAACAATGTTGATTCTTCCTATCCATGAGTATGGAATATTTTTCCATTTGTTTGTGTCTTCTTGGATTTCTTTGACGACTGTTTTGTGGTTTTCATTGTAAACATCTTTCACTTCTCTGGTTAGGAAAATACCAAGATATTTCTTTTTTTTTTTGTGGCCACTGTGAATTGGATTGTGGTTTCTATTTGGCCCTCTGCCTGACTGTTGTTGGTGTATAAAAATGCAACTGTCTTTTGTACATTTAGTTTGTACCCTGAGACTTTGCCAAAGTCCTTTGTCAATCAATGCAAGCAGGTTTTTGACAGATTTTCTTGGATTTTTGAGGTATAGGACCATATCGTCAGCAAAGAGGGATAGCTTAACTTCTTTTCCTATTTGGATACCCCTGATTTCCTTCTTTCGTCTAATAGCTATTGCTAGGACTTCCAACACAATGTTGAACAGGAGGGGTGAGAGTGGCAGCCTTGTCTTGTTCCAGTTTTCAGGGGAAATGTTTCCAATTTCTATCCATTTTAGCAATATGTTGGCCGTGAGTTTCTTGTAAATGGCACTTACTATTTTGAGGTATGTTCCTTCTATGCCTAGGTGTTCGAGAGTCTTTATCAAGAAGGGATGCTAGATTTTATCAAAGGCTTTTTCCACATCTAATGATATAATCACGTGTTTCTTGTTTTTACATCTGTTGATGCATTTAATTACATTTATGGTCTTGTGGATGTTGAACCAGCTCTGCATCCTGGGGATGAAGCCTACTTGGTTGTGGTGGATTATTTTTGAGATGTGTTGTTGGATCTGATTTGCTAGAATCTTGTTGAGAATTTTTGCATCTATGTTCATCAAGGATATTGGCCTGTAGTTCTCTTTTTTTGATGAATCTTTACCCGGTTTGGGTATCAGTGTGATGTTAGCTTTGTAATATGATTTGGGAAGAATTCTGTCTTTCTCAATTGCCTGGAATATTTTCAACAGAATTGGTATCAGTTCCTCCTTCTATGTTTTGCGGAATTTCACTGGAAAGCCATCTGGTCCAGGGCCTTTTTTTTTTTTTTTGGTAGGTAATTTTCTTATGATGGAGTTAACTTCCTGGGTTGTTATTGGTCTATTTAGTGTCTCAATGTCTTCTTGTTTCAAACTTGGGAGATTGTGTGATGTCAGAAACTCCTATATTTCAATTAGGTTATCACATTTGTTTCCATACAGGTGTGCATAGTAGTCTCTAATAATCCTTTGTATTTCTTTGGGGACAGTTGTGATGTGATCTTTTGCATTTCTGATTGTGTTTATTTGGGCTTTTTCTCTCTTTTTCTTGGTCATTCTGGCTAGGGGTCCATCAATCTTGTTTATTCTTTCAAAGAACTAGCTTTCTATTACGTTGATTTTTTTCTATGATATTTTTGTCTTCTATTTTTCGTATTCGGGCTTTTTCTTTGGTGATCTGGATTCTTCTGCTTAAGTTAGTGTTTTAGTGGTCTTGTCTTTCCAGCTCCCTTAGGTGATTTGTTAGGCTGTTAACTTATGATCTTTCCATTTTTTTGATGTGTTTGTAGATACATACATTACTCTTTTAGAACAGTTTTCATGGCATCCCAGAGGTTTTGGTAAAATATTTCTTCATTTTCATTTTTTTCCAGGAATCTTTTAATTTCTGTTTTCATTTCTGTGTTGACCCAGTAATCGTTCTTTATCATGCTGTTTAGTGTTCATGTCTTTGTGAGTTTGGGGGAATTTTGTTTGTATTGATATTTATTTTTATTCCACTGTGGTCTGAGAAGGTGCATGGCAGTATTTTGATCTTATTAAATTTGTTTATGCTTGATTTATGGCCAAGGATGTGGTCAATCTTGGAGTTCATTCTATGTGGTGATGAATAAAATGTATATTCTGTGGTTGTTAGGTAAAGTGTTCTGTAGGTGTCTATTAAGTCCATTTGGTCAAGTGTCAAGTTGAGGTTCCAGATCTCTTGGTTGACTTTTTGCCTCAATGATCTATCCGAGGTTGTTAGTGGTGTATTTAAGTCAATAGTGTTAGAGTTACTATCTTCTTATAATTTACTTAGTTGTTGTTTTATAAATGCTGGTTCTCCTGTGTTGGGTGAATATATGTTTTGGATTAATATTTACTGTTGATGGATTGAACCTTTTAGCATTATGTAGTACACCTTTGTGTCATTTTTTAATTTTTCACAGCATGAAGGTTGTCTTGTCTGATATTAAGATAGCAATTCCTGTCTTCTTTTGTGATCCATTCGCTTGAACTTCTTTTTTCATTCTCTAACTTTGAGTTTGTAGTGTGCTTCCCTTATTGTGAGATGAGTTTCCTGGATGCAGCAAATTTGGGGGTCATTTTTTAAATCCAGTTTGCCATTCTGTGTCTTTTCAGTGGTCCATTTAGTCCATTCATACTCAGGCTAATCATTGAAATGTGAAATTCTTAAAAAGTTTTTTCCTTGTTTTCTTTCAGCATGTGTATGTATTCTCAAGTTTGCAATCGTGATGTATTCTCTGTTGATTCTGTGTTCTTCTGTTCTCTTGGGAAGTGCATAGTCATTCTATTTTTATTTCTTTCTTTCTTCTGTGCTTAATACATTTTAAAGCATCTCCTGTAGAGCTGGTCTGGAAGTTGCATAATTTCTTAGGGAATTGATGTCTGGGAAGGATTTTAATTCTCTATTGCTGATGAAGCTGAGCTTGGCTGGGTAGGAAATTCTTGGTTTAAATTGTTTATTTTTGAGGACTTCAAGTATTGATGTCCTTCTAGCTTGTAGTGTTTCTGCCAATAGGTCTGCTATTATTCTGATTGGTTTTCCCCAATAGGTAGTTTGACCCTTCTCTCTTGCTGCCTTTAGGATTTTTTCTTTTGTACATACTTTGTGTAGGTAAATTACTATGTGTCTAGGGGTTGGTCTTCTCATTTGCTGTCTTGTGGGAGTTCTCTGTATCTTTTGTGTTTGGATGGTCATATCTTTGGTAAGATGGGGAAAGTTTTCTTCGATAACCTTCTGGAATACTTGCTCCAATGTGTTTTCTCATTCCCTTTGTTCTTCTGGGATACCAATCAGGTTTAGGTTTGGCCTCTTTATACAATCTCACATCTCTTGGAGGCTTTGCTCTTTCTTTCTGAGTTTTCTTTCTATTTTTTTACAGACCAGGTTAATTCCATGTTTTGGTCTTCAAGTTCTGATTCTTCCTTCTGCTTGATTAATTCTGCTTTCCATGCTTGTCATCTTGTTCTTTATTTCCTGGATGAAATTTTTTATGGTCAAAGTTTCTGTTACAAGTTCTTTCCATATTGCATCTTGTCTTTCTTGAGTCTTGTTCACTATTTCCATCCATTCTCTAATCTCTGTTGTATTCTGGGGCCAGTTGTGGTGATTTCCATTGGGAAGGCTCTGAAGTCTGATTTTTCAGGTGTTGTCTCTTTGTTACACTGGGAATTACCTGTGTTCTTCTGTTGATTTTTTCTCATTTGTGACAGATCTCTTTCTTTTCTCTTTTGATCTGTTATTCAGTGGCAACGGGAGAAGCTTTTACTTCTGATGTTTGCTCAGCCCTTTATTCTTCCCTGTTCAGGGCTCTGAATTTGTTCTATTTTGGAACAGAGCTGTGGATGGGAAGCTTTGTTGTCTCTAGTAGTTTTGAGAGTTGAATAAGGTGGAGGATGGGGAGCTAGGATTCAGAAACTACTTGCAAATCACAATGATTGTTTTATAGGTTCCCTGAGACCCACTCCCCACCACCACTCTATATGTTGATGCAATGGATACATGTGTGTACCCAGAGTCCAAGATACAGTAACAACAATGGAGAGAACAGAGAACAGTAGAATGAAATAAGACAAACCAAAAAAACACAGAAAACCAAAAGCAGAAACCAAAGCAAAAAACAATTAAACACACACACACACACATACACACACAAACTAAAACCAAAACAAGCTGAGAAAAAAAGCAAAACAAACAAAAAAGAAAAAACAGAAAAACCAAACACATACACACACACACACACACACACACACACACACACATACACCCAACACAAAATAGAAAAAATAAAAGAGAAAAAAGTAATTCAAATCAAACCCTCACAATACATTCACACACACACATTAAATTTAAAAAAGAAAACAAAAAATAGACAGTACAAACACAACTGAAAGATGAACACATACACACATAAACAAAAAACAAAAAATAAAAGAAAGAAAGAAGAAACAAAAAAGGATAAGAAAAAAAAGGAGGGGAATCCAGATTGAACCCTCACATACACATTTGTTCACAAAGGAAAAAGAAAAAAATTTAAAAAACAAAGAAACAAAGAAACAAACAAAAAAAACAACCTGTTCTCTTGTGGCAGTTTCTGCAATTGTTTCTCTCAGCTGCTCACAGATAAGCCCCTCTGCTGTCCCCTGAAGAACTGTGGCCTCATTCACAATCTCCCCAGTGCCCCACCTGGGGAAGGAGGAGGAGGCAGTGGGGGTGAATGCGTCTTCAGCCCTCCCCTCCCACTCTCATATGGTCAGGGGGATCCCCTCTGGTGGGGAGGTGCAGGATTTTCTCTTCCCCGGGTGCTGGCAGGGGGGGTGCCCCAGCCAAGCTTATCCTGAAATAAAGTCCTCCTATCATGGCTGATGTCCAGGCTCTGCCTGGATTCATCCTTCTCAGTCATGCCCCAGCCATGTGAGTCTGACTTTCAGAGGATTGCTGGGGAGAAGGGTGTTGGGTCAGCCCCAGACTCACTGCTGATCTCTTCAGGGGTCTTCCTCGTCCTCTTCTGGTCAAACTCTTTGTCCCATTGCTGAATCAGGGTAGGCGGTGGGGCACCCAAGACTCAGCACTCGTCCTGTCCCTCCAGAGTTTTGTTTTCAGGATATTCCCTCTGAGTCACAATCAACCCCTGAGTAGTTAATCCACCTCACAGAGAATGTGTCTGTCTCTCCATGGTGAGCAAGCCAGGGCACTGCCCTGCCCAGTTTTCAAGATGGTGGTAGGGTGCCTGTTTCTTCTTCTTCAGTGGGGCTCTGCCTCTGGGCTCCCTTGCTGTGCTCCCTCCTCAGCCCTTGCTGCCAGTGTCTGGCCAGGTGCTGCAGTGATGAGGCAAAGCCTGGAACTGGCAATCACTCCTAGCAGCTTCCTCCTGGGAAGGGCTTTGCTGATTTTTAAAAAATAGCATTTGGCTTCTGCACCCCAGGCAGCACTAGGGTCTAAGCAGAGCAGTGTGGCACCAGCTGCTTCACCAGGAAAGTCCTGGCCACTTGCTCCCAAGTTCCCACTCATACACCCACTTACTCACAGACATGTATGTAAAATTTTCTATACACTCTCTCACTCACACTGAGACTCTCATAGTCCAACTGGCTTCACTACCATCTTCCCAGAAGTCCTGACCAAGATTTATTTTTTTAATTCTTTGGGATATTTTGCACAATCAAGTCATCTGTGAACACAGATATTTTTATGTCTTCCTTCCAAGTCTATATATCTTTTTTATTTTTCTTTTTGTTCCCCTCTCTCTTCCTCCCCTCTTTTTTACTTCTTTTTCCTTATCCTCTCTCTCTTTCTTCCTATCTCCTCCCCTCTCCTTCTTCCCTCTCATGTTGGTCTTATCACACAAGCCAGGGCTTCCAGTATGATGTTAAATAGGAGTGGTGAAAAATGACATTCCTACTTTTTTCCCAATCTTAGAGTAAAAGTATCTGCCTGCTCTTTATTAATTTTCATTTCAGCTGTAGGGTTTTTGTTGTTATTATATTTATCAAGTTGAGGAAGTTTCCTCCTCTATACCTAGTTTGCTGCATGACTTTTTTCATGAATGGGTGTTGGATTTTGTCAAATACATTATCTGCACAAATTGATAAAATTATATTAATTTTCTTCTTTAGCTCATTGATATAGTAAAGTGCAGTGACTGAATTTCAAATGCGGAACCCCTTGCATACTTGGAATAAGACCCACTTGGTCATGGAGTATAATTTTTTACACATTTTTGCTTTTGATTTGCTAATATTTGGTTGGTGAATTTTGAAACTATATTCAAAAGATTTTGAAGAGATTTTGGTCTGTAGTTTTATTTTCTTATAATGTCTTTATCTGGTTTGGGCAGTAGGATAATGCTGGCATCAAAGAATTATTTTAGAAGTGTACCCTTTGTTTTCATTTTCTGGAGGAGATTACGGAGAATTGGTATCATTACTTTTTTAATGTTTAGAGGAATTTACCACAGAAGCCATCTGGGCCTGACTTTTTCTTTTCTGGGAAGGTTATTAGTTATTGATTCAATTTATTTAATAAGGCTATTTAAGTTATTTGTTTCTTCTTGTGTGAGCTTTAGTAGTTTTTGTCTTTCTAGGAATTGGTCCATTTCATGTGAATTATTAAACTTGCAGGCATAGAGTTACTCATAGTATTTCTTTTATTATCCTTTTTAATATCCACAGGCTTAGTAGTGATAATGTAACTGATGTTGGTAATTTTTTTTTCTTGGTTAGCCTGGCTAGAAATTTATCCATTTTACTGATTTCTTTAAGAAGCACCTTTTGATTTTGTTGATTTTTCTCTATTGTTTTCTTGTTTTTGTTTCGTCTTCTGCTTGCTTTAGGAATAGTTTTTTCCCTGTCTCTAAATTTTTTATGAAATGCTATGCTGCTGAGTTTAAAGTTTCTTTTCTAATGTATGCATTTAAGGTATATATTTTCCTCTAAACACTGCTTTCACTACATCTTTTACATTTTGGAAAGCTTTCATTTTCATTTAATTCAAAATATTTTTTCATTTCTCATGAGATTTCTTTGACACATGTTATTAGAAGTGTGTAGTTTTAATGAAATATTATGCAGACATAAAGAAGGACAAACATAAGGACTTCACAGCAACTTGGATGGATTCAGAGTCTATCATACTCAGGGATCTATCACAGAAACAAAGAACAGAGTATCATATGTTCTCACTCATAAGCGGACCTTGAACATATATCATAATACTATAAGAAAGGGATTGGCAGTAGTGGGAAACTGCTGGAGGTAGGAGGTGGGATTGGCAGTTGAGGGAAACTGCCAGGGGAGGGAGGGGCACACCTCATCAACAAGGGTACCTGCATAATGAA
>CAUYQG010169200.1:0-35174 GCA_963574415.1 Tarsius wallacei | reverse complement strand
CACCCTAGATGTTAGACCTTTGTCAGATACACAGTTGGCAAATATTTTTTTCCATTCTGTGAGCTGTCTCCCTGCTCTCTTGATGGTTTCTTTTTCTTTGCAGAAGCTCGTGAGTTAGATGAGGTCCCACTTGTCTATCTTATTTTTTAAGGTATGGGCATTTAGGGTTCCGAATAGGAATTGGTTGCCAGTTCCAATTTCCATAAGGGTGTCTCTTGCATTTTCTAAGATTCTTATAGTTTGAGGTTTTACTTTTAGGTCTTTGATCCATTTAGAGTTGATTTTTGTGTATGGTGATAGGTAGGGGTTTTGTTTCAATCTTCTGCATGTGGTCAGTGAGTTTTCCCAGCACCATTTACTGAATAGGTTTTCCTTTCCTCTGTGGTTGTTGTTGGAGGCTTTGTCAAAGATGAGTTGGTTGATAAATTGAGGCTTTGCTTCCAGAATCTCTATCCTGTTCCATTGTTCTTGTACCAATACCAGGGTGTTTTGATTACTATAGCCTTATAGTAAAGTTTGAAGTCTGGAATTGTGATACCTCCTGCTTTGGTTCTTTTGCTAAGGATTGTTTTTGCTATTTGTGTTCGTTTATGTTTCCATATGAATTTCTGTATTGTCATTTCCAGGTCTGAGAAGAATGATGTTGGTAACTTAATGGGCATTGTGTTGAATCTGTAGATTGTCTTTGGTAGGATGGACGTCTTAACAATGTTGATTCCTCCTATCCATGAGCATGAAATATTTTTCCATTTGTTTGTGTCTTCTTGGATTTCTTTGAGTAGTGTTTTGTAGTTCTCATTGTAAACACCTTTAACTTCTTTGGTTAGGAAGATGCCAAGGTATTTTTTGTGTGTGGCTACTGTGAATGGGATTGTGCTTTTAATTTGGGTCTCTGCCTGCTTTTTGTTGGGGTATAGGAATGCAACTGTCTTTTGCATTTATTTTGTACCCTGAGACTTTGCCAAAGTCCTTTATCAGGACAAGCAGGATTTTGACAGGTTTTCTTGTATTTTCAAGGTATAGGATCATAACATCAGCAAAGAGGGATAAGTTTACTTCCTCTTTTCCTATTTGGATACCCCTGATTTCCTACTCTTGCCTAATTGCCCGAAGAGTTCAGGCCAGTTTTTATGTAGATTGTCCCATAGTCCAACTCTCTTTGATTATTTCTTCAGAACTGACTACATTTATATTAACTTTCATTTATTTATTTATTTATTTAATTAAAAAATACCACATGGGGAACATGCATTTTTTTATTGCCTCACATCAAGTGACATTTAGCTTCAGTTTCACCTCACTATTGGTGCTGCTAAATTTGGTCGCTTAATTAATGTTTTACCCAATCTGTGCATTGTACAGGTATCCATTTTATTTTTAATAAATAATATGTGTGTGCTATATTTTTAAACCCAGTGAATATGCAGTGTTCCAACATCTTTCACTCAATACTTTTAGCTTCAATTGATTACTCGTAGTTGCTATTAGTCAAAAGCAAGCTCAGTTTGCAAAGTTAATTCATGTACTACAACTTAACAAAAACCCTACATATATTAAATGCAGGCTGGGCTCGGTGGCTCAGCCTGTAATACCAGGACTTTGCAAGGCAGAGGGGAATGAATTGCTTGAGTCTGCGGGTTTGAGATCAGATTGGGCAACTTGGCGGGACCTTATCTTTATAATTAATCAAAAATTAGCTGGGCATGGTGGCTCGTGCCTGTAGTTCTCACTACTTGGAAGGCTGAGGTGAAAGGATCGCCTGAACCCAGCAGGTTGATGCTGAGGTAGCCTTGAGTGTGCCACTGCACTCCAGCCTGGACAACAAAGTGAGACTCTAACTCAAAAAAGAAAGCAAAAAAGAAAGAAAGAAAGAAAGAAAGAAAGGAAGGAAGGAAGGAGGGAGGGAAGGAAGGAAGGAGGGAGGGAAGGAAGGAAGGAAGGAAGGAAGGAAGGAAGGAAGGAAAGAAGAAAATGCAAGCCAAAGAAAATGAGTAAATATAAAAATTTTAATATTCAAGTGTAATTATTTTCCTTATAAAAGTATTTGCTCCAGCATAACCTAAAATATTGAGGGCAACAAACACATTTAACTGTTTGTTAGCATTTAGACAAAGATGGGAATGGGTCAATAGTAAAGCCTTAGGGACTAGAGTTTCACTGTATATTAACTAGTGCTAAGCAGAAACTAAGATTCTGCAAAGTACAAATCTAACCATAGGAAAATACTACTAACATTTTGAAATTGCTCAAAAATTGCCTGGAATATTGTTCTGTGTTTCTCACTTTCTCAAGTGCTGTCCAGACTGTTCTTTTATTTGTTTATTTGAAGAGAAAATAAAAACATAGTGGACATTTGGGTAGCAGAGCTGTGATGCCAAGGCCCTTTCTAAACACTTTCCTTTATTCATTAAGACATTTTTCGATGAGGCATTTGAAATAACGTTCACTGCATTCTTACTTAAGTTTTAAAAAGAAAAAAAAACCCACACACAATCCATAAACACTTTTTACACAGGTCTGGTCAACAGCCTCACAATAAACCTTTACATTTTTCCTAGAAAAGGCCATTACAATTATGAAGGAATTTGAAAAATTTCCAAGTCAGAATACACTAAAAAAGGAAGGTGAGATTTTCATTTTGGAAAGTCAAAGACTAAGTGAAAATATAATCTCAGTTCAAAACATTATGGAGAGCATTAGAGGTGATTAAATCTGGGACACTGCAAAAGAGAGAGTTTTATGGTCGGTAAAGCTTTACACAGTTGCAAGTAAACTCCTAAAACATGTTGCTATCTAAAGACTCGGACTGAAAAATATAAATTTAAGAATTTTGACATAAATTGGCAGGTGATATACTCAAATCTATGGGTAAACAGAAGCAAAGAATATTTAAGAACTGTATGAAGAACAACCACCATTCTTCCATTTATATATATATATATATATATATATATATATATATATATTTTTTTTTTTTTTTTTGAGTTGGAGTCTCACTCTGTCGCCCAGACTGGAGTGCAGTGGCCGCTCCTGGCCACCGCAGCCTCGACCTGCTAGGCTCTGGCGATCCTTCTGCCTCAGTCTTCCAAGGAGCTGGAACTACAGGCGCGCGCTACCACGCCCGGCTGATTTTTGATTTATTGTAGAGATGAGGTCTCACCAAGTTGCCCAGGCGGGTCTCGAACCCGCGGGCTCAGGCAATCCACTCACCTCAACCTCCCAAGGCGCGGGATTACAGGCTGAGCCACCGAGCCCGGCAAAAATATATATATTTTTAATTTTTGGAGATAGAATCCTTAAAAACCTGTATCATAGGGGCATATAAAAATTCCCACAGTTCTATTTTAAATCGTATAATTTCCTATTTTTAAAACACATAACACTTTCTCTTTCAAAAACAAGGAAAACCACAATTTTCACCTCATGTGTGTTGCTTTTCAAATTATTGGCATTTTTTATAATTTTAAAAATGATACACATTTATCTTTGTCACTAATGCTAAAAAAGGATTAATGCATTACCTAACAACTGGAATGCGGTCGCTATTAACATTTAAGGTTTTTCTTTGTTTTGTTTTTTTCTAGCTCTTCATTTTTATATTTTGATTACACTGTACGTGTAGTTGTATACCCTACCTTATATATTGATTTTTTAAATATATGAATTTGGAGTCGCTAAGAAGAGGAACATCTTTCTATATCACATATTAGGGCTCTCCACAAATAAAACAACATAATGAAACAAAAACTCCACCAAACAAATCAGATAGGTTTCCTGGAAAGTGAGCCTTAAAAATCCTGCCAAGCTTCTCTGTTTAGCAATTCACATAGAACGTGGAAATTTCTATGCCTCTTTCTAAACCTCCTGAATGATCTTTTTAAATTATAAAAATGCAACTCTAGGAGATGTAATTTGCCCTTTTGGAACTTTTATGTAGCTGAACCAGTGTTGCCATTTCTCACCATCCTTGGTTGGCATCATTGTCAGACAGTATAGGGTAAATTTTCCGGGTTCAGGATACCTTCCGGTTGAGAAGTTTTAGACCTGATACTACTTTGAGATTCAGTGGGTGGATCAGAATGACTCTGACTGAGATATGGAGGAAGCAAGGGCATGAAGGCCTCAGAGAAAAACTCCCTATCGTGAGAGCAGAGTTTTGACTAGCCATCTATCTGGATTCTCCAGCAATCTCTGGCATTTCACGGAGAAGGCCTTATGGCAGCAGTGTATGGCTGAAGCTGTTAGGCTCAGGTTCAGTTACCCTGCCACAGCGACAAGTTGGGAAAGAACAACCAAGTCTGTGAGTCTAAACTAGAATACCTGCTCCTTTCACACCCAAATTCTGGGGCACCACAGGGTCCTGTATAGAGATCTGGGCTAACAAGGACACTGTAATGTGCACAGCCACCCACATGGCACCAGGAGGCAGGGACACAACCCAAACCATGTTCAACACTCATTTCCTCCGTTCCTTCTGGCATTTGAATATAGGCTTAATGACTTTAAACCGAGTATGGCTCCATGTGTTTTTGGACTGTACACATGAGTGGCTTAAGAGGGAAATCTTGGATTGCTTGTTGATAAGTCCCAATTATTAAATGGGAAAAACAGAGACAAACAATATAAACAAATAAAACAATGTCTTTGAACTTCAAGGGAGTATATACAGTGATACAGATCACATGATTCTTCCCAGGCATGAAAGAGAGACTGGGCACTTAACTGCCCTATACAGCTGCTGTTTTCCAACTTACTGTTTTCAGAACAGAGGAAACTTATCAGGTAGAACCATGTGACATCATGAAAAATGAAACCATCCTCCAGATGACATAAACAATTGTATTCTTTGATCTTGACATTTAAAAAATAAAATTCTAACCATTAAGTGTGCAGAAAGTTGGGATATCTCTTAGTTTTGTTTTTACATTGTTAACTGATTAATTTTATATCAGGAGCAATATCTAGTATTCCACTTTTAAAGGGCATAAGAGATCATTGCTACTGTGTTCTTTCTATCTACTTAAATGAGAATTTATATTTGCCCAAATTTACACCCTGTTCATTCTGAAGCTTCACTTGGTTAATTCACAGAAGGTAGGTCTTAGCACGGCCACTGATCTGTTTATGTTTTATTGAAGGGTAAAACTATAGCCTTCTAAATAGCTCATTGTTACCTTTGTTTACCGAATAAGTAGCTTTGTAAATACTACTCTCAATATCTCCCTTTTCAGACAATTAAGCGAATATTTTGTGAAATATGGAATGCACAAGACCTTGAAAGTTAATTGAATTTCAACCATTACAAGTAAAAGACCAATATTTTCCTATGTTTCACCCTTTCTTTCTCCCTCCTTCTAATCTATATGGGTAATACTTTTGTAAGGGAAAAGGAGAGAAACTTCCTGTGCACTTAATCAGGCTAGACTAGGCTATTTGGTAGCTGTCACTTGAAATAGATGTGATGTCACTTTTTCTTGAATGGATGAAAACATACCCCTTAAATAAATGATAAACAGAAATTGGCAGCCACAGTGTGTAAGGAAGAGGGTGAGGGGGTAAAAAAGGCATAATAAAAATAAATACATAAATGAACCAAAAGTGTTTTACAAAGTGCAATGATAAATCTCTCTGGGCCACTGTTGTTGAGTTTATTTGAAAGACAGGAAGCATAATTTGAGTGCTCCTTGAACCATTTTATCTTTACCTGTACACATTTTGACAACTGCATTTTTACTTCAGGGAAGCAGTAAAGGATAGAAGACAAAAATCAAAACAAAAGTGGGCAATAAAAGAGAGACAGAGCTCACAAACTTGAGTTATTGCTAACATCATTATAATATACCTTTCAGCTAGCCCTTTCACTGGGACGGAATCCAGGAACAAGGAATCTTGTGGGAATTTTGTATCCATTGCTTTTTCAACTTTTAAAGGTGGAATGAACAGTCAAGCTGAGTTACTGTCTAGATAGAAAGAAAAATGAAATATTAAAACTGCACAAAGTGGTAAAGCTGATAAATTATATTGTATCCCTGTCAGCTATTTTCCTACTATGAACTCTGGGTTTGAAGTAGATTGATTTAAAGAATAAGAAAATAAAAGGAACTTGAAGGAAAGAAAAGTATTTATTGAGAAAGTGATAGAATCACATATGGGAAGATATCTCTTATAACTTGAGAAAATATTGAAATTCAAAGTTACCATGTTTATTTTTTTCAAAATAAAGGTCAATGTAGAGTATTAATGTATTTCTCCTATCTTTATTAAATACTATCTCTGAACCAAAAGCAGTCAAATCAAGAAAGACTAGGATGGGAAATACAGTAAACTGAAACCCTCCCTAATGCTGTCAATAAGAAAGTTATTTCTCAGTAGCATTGCATAATCTCCAAACTTCAATCTTTCTGTAACCATTGCATAATCTCCAAACTTCAATCTTTCTATTTCCCATCAAATCAGGAAGCATTTCAAGACATCACAAAACCACAGATGATGCTCAGTTCCTGGTTGTTACTCTGAGCTATAAGTGGGCCATGACAGGGTACAGTCTCCAAGGCCCTTCTTACTGGATATCCGCTTGGTCTTCAAACCACTGCCACATTTTTGGGTTTTGCAATGGCAGATTGCCAATGCTTCCATGTATCAAAATCTCTTCCAGTTACTATGGCTACTAAAAATAATCTCAAAATTTAGGTGCATAAAGCAACCATTTCTATGTTCATGGATTGTGTGGTTCAGGTATTTGGACGAGATACAGTAGAAACAGCTTTCTTTGCTCCATGATGTGTTCTGGAGCCTTTGTGGTAGACTGTAGATCTGGAACTAGAATCATCTCATGGTACAGTTGCTCAATGTTTGAAAGTTGATGCTGACTATAGGCTGGGAGCCTTGGTTTCTCTTTCTGTGGACCTCCTCATTTGACTCCTCTAAGATAACCAGTTTGGGCTTCACTTTAGCATGGTTGTTGGATTCCAAGAGAAAGAGAAAAACAGGAGGAAGTTGGTATGGGCTTTTCTAGTCTAATTATGGAAGTCATGCTGTGTTATATGTGTCATGCTTCATTCACTGGAAAATTCAGCAACCTTCCCAGACTCAAGCAGAAGGGGTTTGAGAGGAGGCTTCATCTTGTGATAGGGAGTGTCAAGGTTCTGGAAGAGCATGAGGGACCAGAAATATTACCAAAAGTTTTTTTGGGAAATACAGTCTGCCCCAATGAGAGAACTTAAGTGCAGAGTAATAGATTTGCTCAACTAATCCACAGCTGGCAGGTGTGAGACTCAATTCCCATCTATCCTACTCCAAAATCATCTTTTCAATTACACAACAGTTAAAAAATATTAACCCTAGTTGAATGTGAGTTGCCCTCAATAAAGAGGTGACATCTTCAAGGAAATACAGTTTCATAAAGAGATAAAGTGTTTAAAATTGGACTTTTTCAAAAAATTGGCATCATACCAGGCTGGCCCATGGGAATTAAATATTATTTGAATGAATGTTTAGACATGAAGACGCTTTCATCTTTAAAATTCTGAGTTTTAAATTGATTGATATTATGGCTCAGGTAACTGAAAATGTAAACTGTGCTATTAATTTTAATATATAAACATGGAAGGAATATTCAGTGTATGTATAATAACAAACCAGGACCTACACAATGAGATGTATGCTAGAATGTAAGGAATGCCATTGATTAAAACAAGCATTTCTACTGTTATTCTAACTAGTTAATATATAAAGCATGCCAAATTAAATTTGACCTTTACAATCCTGTGTGGTTATTTTTGGTTATGATTGTCTACATTATATAAATCTAAAAACACACATAAGTTTCAATCAAATATGTGATATTATTATATTATGAGGAAAATCCCTTTATTAAAAATGTGGTTACAAAGGGGTCAGTGATAGAAAAAAGATACTGGATATATTACTGGGTAGGGGAAGCTACATTTAATATGACATCCCAGCCTGAGTTTTCCTCAAACAGAACATGAGACAAATTCTTGTATCCAGTTAGTATGTAGGAATGTGTTCTCAGGAGACAGGGGTACAGAGAGTAGGATAAACAATCTAGCAGGGAAAAGCAACAACTCATGGGTGCAGTTTTGTGTTAGCCACCCTATCCAACAGTAGCCTTGGAAAACACTGATAGAATGGGCCTCAGATCACTCTGCCTAGAGACTAAATGAGGAGAAGATTTTATCTACTGGCTCCCATCTCCCCTTAAACAATGATGGTCTAATGGGTGTTCATGCTCCTCCAATCTTGGGCTGTACATGCTTGAGAGCAGAGCAAGTTCCCTCAGCTTCTCACTTAATCCCTTTGAAGGGCCACAGCAGAGATTGAGGGTCTGCAGCGTGAAGAGATACAACACCTAAGTACACCTGTGCAAGGCTGGAGTAATTTATCCTTTTAATTATTTTTTTATTGGGGAAAATTTACATAAAATAAAATGTACCAATCTTAAATGTCCAGCTCAAGGAGTGTTTACCTTTGTATATACAGGTGAAACTATCACCCCAGAGAAGATGTGAGATACTATCATCTTAGAATAGTTCTAAAGTCTCTTTCTCTTCAATTTTTTCCAACTACTTTCTGACTTCTGTCATTGTAAATTGGGACTTAATTTAATTTTTATCTGTTTTATAACAATATTAATGTAATAAAAATTATATACTTTGCCCATAACTTCTTTCACTTGGCATAATGATTTAGAAGCTCATCATGTTGTTATGGGTAGCTGTAGTATACTCCTATTTATTGTAAACCAACATTTTTCTGTTGGAATATATCACCATCTGTTTATCCAGTTCCTCTTCAATGGCAATATGGTTTCCAGTTTGGGAGTATTATGAGTAAGATTGTTGTGAAAATTCTTGTACCAGTCTTTCGTGAACATATGTGTACATTTCTTTGGGGACAGACACTTAAGAATGAAACTATTGGGTCATAGAGTATACATTTAACTTTACCAAATGGTACTGATCAGTTTTTCATATGATGGTGCCATTTTATAGATTCATGAGTTGTTCCATGCCATTGCCAATGTTGTATTTTATCTGTTTTTTTATTTTGTTTTGTTTATGTGTGTGTGTTTCCTTAAATAATACTCATTCTAGGGGGTGTAGAATGGTATCTCATTCTGGTTTTAGTTTGTATTTTCCTAAAGAATAATGAAGTTGAAAATCTTTTAATATACTTAATGGCTATCCTTACCTTTTATAAAGTATCTGTTCAAGTCTTTGTACATTTTTAACTAGGTTATTTATTAGTTTTTCTATTACTGTTGAAATAAATTCCCACAAGCTTTAGTGGCCTAAAACAACACAGATTTATTTATTTTTTTAAAGTTATGTAGTTTAGAAGTCTGATGAAGGTCTTCCAGGGCTGCAATCAAGGCTGCGTTTAGCTTCAGTGAATAGTTTTTTTTTTTTTTTTTTTTTTTGAGATTCTTTCAAGCATTTGCACATTTTATGATGGGTGATTTACAAGTGCACCTGTCCACACCATGTTGAGTGTTAAGCAGTTTTTGACAAAAAACGGCATGATGTCTATGCCCACCCTCCTTATTTACCTGATCTCACCCCAAGCGACTCTTTCTTGTTTCCCTGGGTGAAGAAAGTCCTCAAGGGGAAACATTATGCTGATGTGAAATGGATGAAACAAAAAATGGCAGAAGCACTAAAAGGCATCAAAATCGACGAGTTCAAAAAGTGTTTTGAGCAATGGAAAAAACCTTTCAATAGGTGTATTGCATCAAACAGAGAGCACTTTGAAGGTGACTGAAGTTTAAACATTAAGAATGAACACACCGTTTTTTATAAATAAATTCTGAGTTTTTTGGGACCCTCCCCCCACCCTGCTCATATGTCATAGGAAATTTCTGGGTGAAAAAATACAATCTCCAATATTCTACCTTTGAGAATAATGTGTTGTTTTTTTTCTGTCACTGTATGTAAAATTCTAGCTATAGTTATTTTTCTTTTTTTATGGTAAGATTAAATAGGAGAGTAATCTCAGGTGAGATGAGTTTGCACCCAATTCACAAATTATTTTTATTGTAAGACTTTAATCAATGAATTTATTGGAGAAAGGCTATGTTTGTAGCCAGAGAAACTACCAATATAACTTCCCAAGACCTTTATTTAATAGCTTTCTTAAACTTGAAAACTAAGTTCAATTTCATCCATAGAGAAAGACTTGCAGCTAATCTTTAATATAGCTATAAATAAATTAAGCCCTAATAATTCAGGATAATATTATTTTTTTCTAATAATAAATGTTATTTCTTACTTTACTAAGCTAATGTTACCAATCAACTGTCAGTATGATGTGAAATATCAGATTTTTTTTTTGTTTTAGTATTTGCTTTTTAAATTTAAACAGTAAATTAGATTTTCAGAATCTAGAGCCAAGCTTGCTACTTAGGAGAAGCTCCATAAATGTTTATTGCCTTGATCCACACACACCAAAAGAGGAGAAACATAGCCAGAGTTAGGTCATTGTCTTTAATGACGTTATTAACTGACCCCTAAGTATGCTGAATCTCTAACCATGTTAGACCAGCTAAGTATGGCTAACCCTTGAACAACACGGGTTTGAACTGTGTGGGTCCAATCATATGTGGATTTTCTTCTTCCTATGCCACGCTGAGAAATCCATAACAAGGCTTCCTCTTCCTTCTCCCCCTCAGCCTACTCAACTTGAAGACAAGGATGAAGACCTTTATGATGATCTGCTTCCGCTTAATGCATAGTAAATATATTTCCTCTTCCTTATGATTTTCTTAATCACATTTTCTTTTCTCCAACTGACTTTGTAGTAATAATACAGGATATAATACATATAACATACATGTTAATCAATGTTTATGTTATTAGTAAAGCTATTGGTAGTTGTTTTAGAGGAGCCAAAAGTTAGATATGGATTTTCAACGGTGCAGAGGTTGGCACCCTAACCCTCATGTTGTTCAAGGGCCAACGGTAATTGTGTCAAAAAAAGCACACTGTGTTTATTAACTGTACTTATTAGATGCCAGGGTATCTGGCTATGTGCTCAAACTACTATAAAAAGAATTAAATTCATCTCTGCCTTCCTAAAGGTCATTGTCTAGTGCTAGTGACACTCCCCTTAACAGCTAATTTTTTAAAAAATTGTGATAGGCTGGGCTCCGTGGCTCAGCCTGTAATCCCACGCTTTGGGAGGCCTAGTTGAGTGAATTGCCTGAGCCCGAGGGTTCGAGACCCGCCTGGGCAACTTGGCGAACCCTCATCTCTACAATAACTCAAAAAAAAAAGAAAAATCAGCCGGGCGTGGTAGCGCGTGCCTGTAATTCCGGCTACTCGGAAGGCTGAGGTGGAGGGATCGCCGGAACCCAGTGGGTCGAGGTTGCAGTGGCCGGGAGCGGCCACTACACTCCAGTTTGGGCGTCAGAGTGAGACTTGGACTCAAAAAAAAAAAAAAATTTGTGATAAATGCAAAGCACAGTGTAAGCACAACAATTGTGGGAAGACTAGTAAAAGATAAGCATTCTAGGTTGGGATCATACGATAAATCATGAAAAATTATTAGATGATAGATAGGCACATGGCTGAGAGGAAGAAAAGAGGGAAAAGAAAGTTTTCTGAGAAGAGGTAGACTTAAGCGAAGACCTGTGAATAGTTTATTAAGTGGAAGAAAATACAAGTGGTTTAGCGTGTTGGGTTCTAAAGCGTGAAGCAGGAGTAGTGGTTGATTGGCTGAAGATTCAAGAGGGGTTTCCTTCCCTTGTCTAGGAACTTGGGCTGCCGGAAAGATAAGAAGCACCACAGAGACTTATGTTCCCACTGACATCTGCATGGATGTATAACCTGTGAGTAATAACTTCAAAGTTTCTTATTTAAATATTCGTACAACACATAATTTACTAACCCATAGTCCTGTGTTCTAATTGTTACACTTTCACTAATGAAGCAGTAATTTTAGGAGTCCTTTGAATTCTTCATTCCTCAGTTACTTTAGCTGCTAAAAGATGAACCACCTTATTATGTATCCATTGATTGCTGGACATTTTAAATGAAATAACAGATGTAAGTGACAATTTCAAATTTATAAAAATATTGTATACTAACACATGTATTACTATTTAAAAATTATTTCTGCTATTGCAGTAGAATACAAATAACATAAAATTTGCCATCTTATCCTTTTAAGTGTACAGTTCCGTGTTATTAAATGCATTCATACGGCCATCACTACCATCTATCTCCATAACACTTCTCATTGTGTAAAACTGAAACTTTGTACCCCTCAAACAATAACTTCCAATTTCCCCCTCCTATATCCCCTGGTAATCAGCATTCTACTTTCTATCTCTGTGATCTTGATTATCACAAATAATTAGAATCATATGGCATAAGTCTTTTGTGACCAGCTAATTTCACTTAACATAATGTCATCAAGGCTTACCCATGTTGCAGCACATCAAATTTCTTTTTTTTTTAAACCTGAATAATATTTAATTATATGTAAATCACACATTTTGCATATTCATTCCTTTATCAATAATCACCTGGTTTGCTTTCATGTTTTAGTTATTGTGAACATGAATGTACAAATTACCTCTTCAAGACCCTGCTCTCCATTATTTTGGATAGATACCTGGAAGTGGAATTGCTGCATCATATGGAAATTCTGGGGATTTGGGGGTTTTGTTTTTGTTTAGTTTGTTTTTTAAGAAAACACCATATTTCTTTCCACTGTGGCTGTGCCATTTTGCATTATCACCAACAATGCATAGGGGTTCCAATTTTTCCACATCTTCATATTTGTTATTATCTGATTTCCATAGCTGGGTATGAGGCAGTATCTCATTATAGTTTTGATTCAGATTTCTCTAATAATTATTAATGCTAAAATTTTTTCATCCACCTATTGCCATTTGTATACTTTCTTTGGATAAATGTCTATTCAAGACCTTTGCTCATTTTAAAGTCTGGCCACTTCTTTTTTTGTTGTTAAGTTTTAGGAATACTCTGTATACCCTTATCAGATATATAATTTGCAAATATTTCTTCAATTTTATGGTTTGTTTTTTTTTACTCTGTTGATAGTACTTTTGATATGGAAAACTTTTTAATTTTCATGTAGTCCAATTTGTCTTTTGTTGCTGTTGTTACTTGTGCCTTTGGTGTCATACCCAATAAATTACTACAATATAAATCACGGTCATTAAGCTTTTGCTATATTTTTTTTCTAAGAGTTCTTATAGTTTTAGGTCTTGCATTTAGGTCCATGAGACCTTTTGAGTTCATCTTTGTATATGATGTTAGCTAAGGTTTCCATTTCATTATTTTGCATATGACTATCCAGCTTTCCCAGTATCATTTGTTGAAAAGATTATCCTTTCCCCATTGAAAAGTCCTGGCACCCTGGTCAAAAGTTATTTGAAAATATATGCAAGGCTTTGTTTCTAGGACCCCTTTTGTCCCATTTTTATTTCTGATTCAGGGGTTACACACAAATATTTGTTACATGGACATATTGCATAGCGATGGGAATTGTGTCTCAGGTGACTCATTCCCCAGTGAGTAAACATTGCACCCAACAGGTAATTTCTGAACTCTGACCTTTCTTTCTACCCCACCCCCAATTCCTTTTGATGTCCCCAGTGTCTATTTTTCCATATTTCTGGCCATTTAGCTCCCACATATAAGTGAAAACATGCAGTGTTTGGTTTTCTTTTTCTGAGTCAGTTCACTTAGGATGATGATCACCAGTTCCATCCATGTTATTGCAAAGGACATGATTTTATTCTTTTTATGGCCGCATTATATTCCATGGTATGCATATACCACATATTCTTTATCTAGTCAATTTTTGGTGGGCACTTATGTTAGTTCCATGATTCTGCTACTGTGAATAGTGCTGCAATGCCACACAAGTACAGGAATCCTTTTTTACACATTGATTTATTTTCCTTTGGGTAGATCCATAGTAGTAATTCAATGTAGTTCTTTGAGAAATCTCCACATTATTTTTCATAGATGTTGAAGTAGTTTACAATTCTACCAACAATGAATTAGTGTTCTCTTTTCTCTACAACCATGCCAACATTTGTTGTTCTTTGACTTTTAATAATAGCCATTCTGACTTGTGTGAAGTGATATATCATTGTGGTTTTAATTTGAATTTCCCTGATGACTAGTGATGTTGTTTTTTCTTTTTTTAATTATAGAGATGTGGGATACAAGTCAGGATTAGCTACACAAGTAGGCTGGGAGCAGATGAAATTTGGACCTCCAACTGGTCCTCACTTCCTCTGGTTTAGGACAAGGTACACTTTGTGTTGTTATGTGCCAGCCTTCCTCTCTCCCCTGGCAGTGTCCAGCAACTGCTGATACCTCTCTTGAACTACTGTGATTAATGCTCACGTACCACTTATGAGTGAGAACATGTGGTATTCAGTTCTTTGTTTCTGTAATAGACACTGGGGACATCAAGTATGATAGTCTCCAACTCCATCCAATTTGCTGCAAAATCCATGATTTTGTTTTTCTTTATGGCTGCTTAATACTCCGTTGTGTATATGTAACACATTTTTTTATCCAATCCACTTTTGATAGGCAGTAGGGTTGGTTCTATGTCTTTGCTATTGTGAATAGTGCAGCTATAAACATGCATGTGCATGTGTCTTTTTGGTGGAAAGATGTATGTTCCTCTGGGTATATTATTTGGAGAAGTATTGCTGGATTGTGTGGAAGGTCAATTTTTAGTTCTTTTAGGAATTGCCGTTCTTCTTTCCTTAGAGGTTGAACTAGCCTGCACTTCTACCAACAGTGTAGAAGTGTTCCCTTTACTCTGCACCCACATCAACATCTGTTTTATTTATTTATTTGTTAATGATGGCCATCCATAATGTAGTAGGTGGTCTCTCATTGTAGTTTTGGTTTGCATTTCTCTGATGATTAGTGAAGCTGAGCATTTTTTCATGTATTTGTTGACTGCCTGTATATCTACTTTTGAAAATTGTCTATTAATGTTCTTTGCCCACTTTTTAATAGGATGTTTGTTATTTCCTTTCAGTTTGTTTGCTACTCAAGTCATTGCTATTAAAGTTGTATTAATGACTGGATGTTAGGCCTTTGACAGATACATAATTAGCAATATTTTTCCCCATTCTGTGGGGGTGATTCTCTACTCTCTTTGTGGTTTCTTTGGCTGTGCAGAAGCATTTCAGTTTGACAAGGTCTCACTTCTCTAGCTAAGATTTAATGGCATGCACTTTTGGGGATTTGATCAAGAATTGGTTGCCTACTCCAATGTGCATAAGAGTATTTTCTACATTTTCTTCTATGATTCTTATAGTTTGAGGTTTAATGTCTAGGTCTTTGATCCACTTAGAGTTGATTTTTTTTTAATATGGCAATAGTGGGGGTCCTGTTTCATTCTTCTGCATGTGGTCACTCAGTTTTCCCAGCATCTTTTGCTAAATGTGTCTTTTCCCCCGTGGTTGTTATTGGTGCTTTGTTGAAGATGAGTTGGTTGAGAAATTAAGTTTTTGTGTCCATAATCTCTGTCATGTTCCATTGGTCTATGTGCCTATTCATGTATCAGTACCAGACTGTATGTGTTACTGTAGCTTTATAGAAAAGTGTAAAGTTCAGAAGTATGACGCCTCTCACTTTGTTCCTTTTGTTGAGGATTGTTTTGGATAGTTGTGCTCTTTTTGCTTCCACATGAATTTTTGTATTGTTGTTTCATGTCTGAGAAAGATAATGTTGGTAATTTAATGGATATTGCATTGAATCTGTAGATTGCCTTGGGTGGGATGGTCATCTTGACAATACTGATTCTTCCAATTCATAATCTTGGAATGTTTTTCCATTTGTTTGTGTCATCCTTGATTTCTTTGAGCAGCATTTTGTAGTTCTTATTGTAAAGGTCTTTCACTTCTCTGGTTAGGCAGATGCCAAGGTACTTCTTTTTGTTTGTGTGGCTATTGTGAATGGGATTGTGATATTTATTTGGCATTCTGTCTGTTTATTGGTGTATAGAAATGCAGCTGTCTTTTGCACATTGATTTTGTGCCCTGAGACTTTACCAAAGTTGATTATCAGTGCAAGGGTGATTTTGACAGACTCTCTAGGATTTTTGAGATATAGAATCATACCATCTGCAAAGAGGAATAGTTTGACTTCTTCTTTTCCTATTTTGATACGCTTGTTTCTTTCCGTTTCCTGATTCCTCTGGCTATGACTTCCAACACTATGTTGAACAGGAGAGGCGAGAGTGGGCATCCTTGTCTAGTTCCTGTTCTCAGGGGAATGCTTCCAATTTCTGGTCATTAAACAAAATGTTGACTGTAAGTGTATTAGAGATGGCTTCTACTGTTTTGAGGAATGTTCCTTCTATGTCTAGGTGCTCAAGTGCTTTTATCAGGAAGGGATGCTGGATTTTGTCAAATGTTTTTTCTTACCTATGATACGACCATATGGTTCTTGGTTTTACTTCTGTTAATGTTCTCAATTACATTTATGATCTTGCAAATATTGAACCAGCCTTACATACCAGGAATGAAGCCCACTTGGTCATGGTGAGTGATCCTTGAGATGGGTTGTTGGATCCGGTTTGCTAAAATTTTGTTTAGAATTTTTACATCTTTGTTCATCAAGGAGATTGGCCTGTAATTCTCTTTCCTTGTTGGATCTTTGCCAGGTTTGGGTATCATTTTGATGTTGGCTTCACAAAATGAGTTGGGGAGCATTCCATCTTTCTTGATTGCCTGGAATACTTTCAGTAAGGTTGGTATCAGCTCCTCGTATGTCTTGTGAATTTAGCGGGGAATCCATCAGGTTCAGGACTTTATTTGATAGGTAGATTTCTTCTAAATGATTCAATTTCCTAGACTGTTATTGGTCTGTTTAGAGTTTCAATTTCTTCTTGTTTCAACCTTGGGAGGTTGTGTGATATCAGGAAGTGTTCCATTTCCTTTAGGTTTTCTAGTTTATTTGCATACATGATTTTATATTAATCTCTAATAATCTTTTGAATTTCTTCAGGTCATTTATGGCTTTTTATTTTGCATTTCTAATTGTGTTCATCTGGACTTTCTCTCTCTTTTTTAAATAAATCTGGCCAGGGGACTGTATGATATTTTTGACTTCTATGTCTTATAACTGATTTTATCTTGGTGATCTGGATTCTTCAGCTGAGGTTAGAATTTAGGTGATATTGCTTTCCAGATCCTTTAGGGATTTTATTGGTCTGTTTACTTGTGATCTTTCTGTTTTCTTGATTTGTGCATGCAATGTTGTGAATTTTCCTCTTAACACTGATTTCATGGCATCTCAGAGATTCTGATATGTCCTTTTTTTTTGTTAGTTTTCAATAATCTTTTTATTTCTGCCTTGGTTTCCATGTTGACTAAAAAGTTATTCAACACTATTTTGTTTGGAGTCCATGTCTTTGTGTATTTTGGAGGGATCTTTTTGGTGGTGATATTTATTTTTATTCCACTGTGATCTGAGAATGTGCATGGTATTATTTCAATCTTTTGAAATTTACTCATGTTTGATTTATGCCTGAGAATGTGATTGATCTTGGAGTATGTTCCATGTGCTGATGAGTAGAAAGTGTACTCTGTAGTTGTTGGGTGAAGTGTTCCATAGATGTCAATTAAGTCCATTTGATTAAGTGTTGAACTGCGGTTCTGAATCTCATTGATGTTGTTGTTGTTGTTGTTTTTGACTTAATGATCTATCTAAAACTGTTAGTGGTGCATTTAGAGCTCCCACTATGATTGTGTGAGTCAATGTCCTCTTTTAGTTGGCTTAGTAGCTGCCTTACAAAACCTGGTGCTCCTGTGTTGGGTGCATGTATGTTTAGGATGGATATTTCTTGCTAGTGGATTGAGTCTTTTATCATTATGTAGTATCCTTCCATGGCTTTTTAAATTTTTGATATCTTGAAGACTGCCTTGTTGGATATTAAAATAGCTACGACTGCATTCTTCTGTTTTTATTCACCTAAAAGCTTGTTTTCTAGCCTCCAGTCTTGAGACTATGTGTGTCTTTTGCAGTGAGATAAGTTTCCTGAAGGCAGCAGATTGTCAAATCATGTTTTGAAATCTAGTTTGCCACTCTGTGTCTCTTCAGGGGTGCTTTTATCCATTTATCTTCAAGTTGATTATTGATATGTGAGAGCTTATCCCTGTTATTATACTCCTATGGGGTTACTTTGTTTGCTTTTAACTTTTGTGTTTATATATTTGTGTATTTTCATTTTTTTATGGGTGCTCTATATGCTCTGTTAACTTGTGTTTGCTAGTACTTTTGTGATATACATGACCATTCATTTTTTCTGTGCTCAACACCTTCTTAACTGTCTCCTGAAGGGCTGGTCTGGAGGATTTTAATTCTCCATCACTGATGAAACTTAGCTTGGCTGGGTAGAAATTTCTTGGAATTGCTTATCTTCAAGAACATTAAAAATTGGACTCCATTCCCTACTGGCTTGCAGTGTTTCTGCAGATAAGTCTGGAGCGATTCTGATGGATAGTCCCTGGTGGAAAGTCTGGCCTTTTTCTCTTGCTGTCTTTAGGATTTATTCTTTCATGCTTACTTTCTGTAGGCAAAATATGTATATCAGTGATGGTCTTCTTATATAATATCTCATGGGAGTTCTCTGAATCTCTTGCCCTTGGATGTTTGTCACTCTTGCAAGAAGGAGCAAATTCTCTTGAATGACCTCATGGAGTATTTGTTCCATGGTGTTTTCATTTTCTCTCTGCTTCAGGGATACCAATCAGGCATAGGTTTGGTTTTTTGAACAAGTCACCCAGCTCTCAGAGGCTTTCTTCTTTCTTTCTTAGATTTTTTTCCCTATGTTTTTAATAGTTTATGTTAATTTCAGTTATCAAGGTCTGAGATTCTTTCCTCTGCTTTGTTATTGATTTTGAGAATGGAATTCTTTATTTCTATTGTTTCAGAGAAGGCTTTTGAAGTTGTCCAACTCTGTTTTTATCTTCTGTGTGATTCCTTTGAGTTTTGCTTCATGTTTCTCTGAGTTCCTGTCAATTTGTATCAACCATCCTCTGATTTCTGTGGCTGTCAGCTGACACAGGTTTTTTGGGGGGAGTTCCATTGTTTGTGCTTTGGTGACTGCTTTTCCACACTGTCTTTTTAAAATTCTGAGAGATGCTTGTTCTTCTGTCTTTCTTCATTTGTCTGAGGATTGTCTTTACTTAGTGAGAGAAGGAGGAGCTCTACCCTGTGGCAGGGTCTTGTTAACGCAGTTTTTTTTTCCTGCTAAACTGAATAGGCTAGATTCTCTGCCCGCTGAATGCATGTGATACATGGCTGAAGGTGAGAGAGTGATCTCAGCTCCTACACTCCTAGCTTACTGCAGGGGGATGGGGCACGCAGATTTCCGTGCCTTCTTTTTAGTTCTCTGTGTGTTCAAGGAGTCCCCTGCCAGTTGCAGGGAGTGTCGCCCTTCCAAATGTGTTCACAGTGCTTCCTTCAATCGGATCCCCATTCTTCACCATGCCCTGCAAGGGAGGCTCTGCTCTGTTGCTCCACCAGGTGCCAACAGCAGACATATCAGACAGATTTTCCCTGCAGATGGGTCTTCTCCACATGGGATTTGGGCCTCACTCTGTCTGAGTTCCAGTGTGCACCACTGCATCCCACCCAGGTTTTCTCCCATATGAAACATTTCCCACACTGTTGGAACGGGGTAAACTGATTCAGAGCATCTTATAATCATTTGCACCTCTTTCAGAACAGAGAACAGATCTTCCTTTTTTGTGCACACTTGGTAATGGGCAGCTGCTGCAAGGCAGAGGATAGGGTACATAAAATTCTGTACCTGCCATGACTTTTTGAAGTCTGTGCACTCAGAGAGAGCTTTGCTGGGCTTACAATGATTAACCTGTTCAAAAACTGTTCTGGGTAACTTTTTCTAACGATAATGGAATCCCTATTTCTGTCTTGATAAGTGAGAGTGGCATCAATCTGCTGCTCCCTGGTAGCCATCTTGGCTTCCTGATGTTGAGTATTTTTTCACATTTGTTGACCACTTATGTGTCTTCTTTTTGAAAAGTGTGTATTCATGCCCTCTGCTTACTTTGGATAAGGTTATAGTATATTTTGAAGTCAGGCAGTGTGATGCCTTCATAGTTGTTCTTTTGGCTTAGAATTGATTTGACTATTCAAGTTCTTTTTTGGTTCCATATAAATTTTAAGTTTGTTTCTTCTAGTTCTGTGAAGAACAAAGTCGGTATTTTGATTGGTATTATATTGCATCTGAAGATTGTTTTGGAAAGTATCGCTATTTTTAATAAGATTTGTTCTTCCAATCCATGAACATGAATATTCTTCCATCTTTCTATTTGTCTAGGTCATCTGTGATTTCTTTCATCAGTGTTTTGTAGTTCTCCTTATAGAGATCTTTCACCTCCTTAGTTAGGTGTGGTATTAGGGTGTGTGTGTGTGTGTGTGTGTGTGTGTGTGTGTGTGCGCGTGTCCCATGTGAATGGAACTGAGCTCTCACTTTGGTTCTTGGCTTAAACATTATTGGTGTATAGGAATGCTACATATTTTTGTACATCTACTGTGTATCCTGAGATTTTATGGAAGTTGTTTATCAGACTTAAAACTACTTGGAAGAGTCTATAGCAGTTTCTAGATATACAATTATGTCATCTACAAACAGACAGAGTTTGATTTCCTCCCTGTCAATTTGAATGCTATTTATTTCTTTCTCTTGCCAGATCGCTCTTGCTAGGACTTCCAGTATGAGGTTGAATAAGAATGGGGAGAGTGGACATCTCTGTCTTGTTTCTGTTCTGAGGAGAAATGTTTTCCTTTTTTTTTTTTTTTTTGAGTTGGAGTTTCACTCTGTCACCCAGACTGGAGTGCAGTGGCACACTCCCGGCCACCACAACCTCTACCTGCTGGGGTCCGGGGATCCTTCCACCTCAGCCTTCCAAGTAGCCGGAACTACAGGAGTGCGCTACCATGCCCGGCTAACTTTATGATTTATTGTAGAGATGAGGTCTCACCAAGTTGCCCAGGTGGGTCTTGAACCCGCGGGCTCAGGCAATCCACTCACCTCGGCCTCCCAAAGTGCTGGGATTACAGGCTGAGCCACCGAGCCTGGCCATGGAAATGCTTTCAACATTAAGTATAATGTTGATTGGGTTGTTGTGTATGATTGTTTTTATTTGGAGATATGTTCCTTTGATTCCCAGTTTGTTGAACGTTTTTATGATAATGGGATGTCAGATTTTGTCAAATACTTCTTTTGTGTCTATTGAGATGGTCGTATGGTTTTTATTTTTCCTTTTATTTATGTGGTGGATCACATTTATTGATTTTTGGATATTGAATCATTCTTGTGTCCCTGAAATGAAACTCATTTGGGTGTGATGGAGAATTTTTTTGATATGTTGTTGAGTTTGATTTGCTAGTATTTTGTTAAAGATTTTAGCATCCGTATTCATCTGGGAGATAGGCCTGTAGTTTTTGTTGTAGTTGTGTCTGTGCCTCATTTTGGTATCAAGGTGATACTGGTTACATAGAATGAGTTAGAGGGGAGTCCCTCTGCCTCGATTTTTTGAAATAGTTGTTCTGATCTTTGTTATTTCTTTTCTTCTGCTAGCTTGAGGTTTAGATTGTTCTTGTTTGACTAGTTCCTTGAGATACACATTTAAGCTGTTGATTTCTGATTTCTATCTTTCTGATGTAGGTATTTACTGCTACAAATGTTCCCCTCAGAACTGTTTTTGCTGTGTCACAGATATTTTCGTATGTTGTGGTACTATTTTTGTTTGTTTCAATACATTTTTAACCTACTGCTTTAATTTCCCTGTTTATCTAAGGACTATTGAAGAGCAAGTTGTTCAGTTTCCATGCAGCAGTGTAATTGTGGGAGTTTCTCTTACTGTTGATTTTCAACTTTATTCCACTGTAGTCTGAGAACATGCTTGGAATAATTATGATGTTTTTAAATTTATTGAGACTTGCTTTATTGCTTTATGGTCAAGCATGTGGTCTATTTTGGAGACTGTTTCATGTTGAGATGAGAAGAACATATATTCCGAAGTTGTTTGGTGGAAAGTTTTGTAGATGACTGTTAGGTCCATTTGGTCTATAGTCCAGCTTATGTCTAGTGTTTTTTTGTTAATTCACTTCTTTGAGGATTTGTCCAGTGATGTCAGTAAAGTGTTGAAGCCAACCACTATTATGGTATTCCTGTCAATATGTTTTTCTAAGCTCAAATAATGTTTGCTTTATAATTTGGGTGCTCTAGCGATTGGTGTATGTTATGCTTAAGATAGGAAAGTTTTCTTCTTCACATTGTGCCTTTTATCATTGTGTAATTCCTTTTTTATCTTTCTTAAAATTATTTTTGGCTTAAAGTCTGAGCTGTCTAATAAGAAGATGACTACTCCTGTTGTTTTTGTTTTCCATCTGCCTGATCATTTTCCATCCATTTACTATGGGTTTGTGATTCTCTTTTGCCAGTAAGTGGGTCTCTTGTAGGCAGCATATGGTTGGAAGTCTTATTTTTCTACTCAATTGCCACTCTAATTATTTTAAGTGAGGCATTTAGACCATTTATGTTTTGGATTAATACTGATATGTGAGGTTTTGTTCCTGCCACAGTGTTGTAAGCTAGTTGGCTTGGGGATTTGGATGTGTATTTGCTTTATAGGCCCTGTGAGCTTTGTACTTATGTGATCTTTTGTGATAGTGAGACTTGTCATTTCATTTCCAAGTTTAGAAACACTTTTAGCATCTCTTGCAGAGCAGGTTTAGTGGTGACAAACTCCCTTAGTGTTTGTTTTTTGGGGAAGGCCCTTTTTTCTATTTTGTTTATGAAGCTTTGTTTGGCTTGTTACATGATTCTTGGCTGGCATTTTTTTTTTTTTAAGGAGGTTGAGAATAGGTCCCCATTCTCTTTTGGTTTGTAGGACTTTTGCTGAGAAGTCAGCTGTTAGTCTAATGTCCTTTTCTTTATAAGTGATTTGGTACATCTCTCTTGCTGCTCTTAGAATATTTTCTTTCATGTTGCCTTTGGAAAATTTGACAACCATATGCCTTGATAAGGTTCTTTTTATAGTGCATCTTGCAGAAGTTCTTTGGGTCTTTTGTATCTGGATGTCAAAGTCTCTCCCAAGACCAGGGAAGTTTTCTTGAATTATTTCCTTGAAACATTTTTCTTACATTTTACTTTAACTTCTTCTCTTTCTGGAATGTCCACGATTCATAAGTTTGGTTGCTTTACAGAGTCCTATATTTCTCATAAGCTTTTCTTGTTTTCTTTAATTCTTCTTCTTTTATTTCTGTCTGGCTGGTTAGTTTAAAGCACCTGTCTTCCATCTCTGAGATTCTTTTTTTCACTTGGTCTAGCCTACTGCTATAGCTTTGTACTGACTTTTGTATTTCCACCAGTGAGGTTTCTAGTGCTTTTTTTTTTTTTAATGTTGTCAATCTCTTCTTTCACCTTAATTATTCTGCTAATTTTTTGTGTTAGTTATTAGCTTTATCTCACATGTCATTAAACTTCCTTATATTCAGTATTCTGAATTTTTTTTATCTACTGTTTGAGGTATCTCATTTTAGTTATGTTGAAGAATTGGGATATCCCTTTGGAGGGGTGACACTCCTTTGTTTATACTTTCAGAGTTATTTATTTGATTTTTTCTCATCTGGATGAGCTTTGGTGGCTACTGTGTGTGTGTGTGTATGTGTGTGTGTGTGTGTGTGTGTGTGTGTGTGTGTGGTGTATGTGGTGTGTTTTATATAAAGAGCCTGTGTATATAGGCTTTCCCAAGAGTTGGTTGTAATAGAGATGTAGTAGGGATGTGATCTGACTTACTGCCTCCTGTGAAAAAGATGGGGCAGAGGTCTCACCAGATTTAACATGCTCCTTGGTGGTGTGTGCTGGTATCAGCAAATTACCTGTTAATAATGATGTGTCATTCAACTCCCAGGCCAAAAGGTTGTTACCTATGGGTAAGAGCTAGCTACTATTGTTGTGAATGGGTATTTACTTGATCCTTGTTTACTGGAAGAAGCAATCTGTTGTCTCAGCAGTGAGCTAGTCTGTGGCATGCACTGTGGTCTGCCCAGGGAGGGGAGAACCAAAATAAGTGGAGCTGAACAGGGCAGACCCATGTACGGGTCCACCAAAATAGGCACAAGCTCTCACTCGAAGGCAAGATCTGGTGTGTGGCCTCTGAGTTCCCAAAGGTGTGCCTTTGTGAAGTGTTAAGGGACCTCCACTATTTCAAGTTCTCTGCTCAAAAATGGGGAGGGCAGCCTAAATTCTTGTTCTAGAAGAGTGAGAGGTCCCGGTGCCAGCAGATATGTCTGGTCATTGAACAGAAAGAGCACCACATCATCAAGGACTCTACCCCTGGAGTAAGGGGTGGCTCAGGCACCTATTCCAGATTACTCAGTATATTAGGGTGTGGAACACAGGAGGCCACATTGCACAAGGATTGCTGCACAGGAAGGGTAGAGTAGCTTAGGATACTAATCTGGTTGTGTAGAAATGGGAACCACCTGTTCCTTGGTTGTGGGAGAGGCACATTTCCCCTATAGGCCAGAGGGGCAGGCTGTGCCCCCCCAACAATGGTACCTGTAGCCCAACTCCAAATCATGGAGCTGACCTTGCCTTTAGGTTTCACTACTTGGGAGAAACCACAAGAACAGGAACTCTTCTGCTGCTCAGGTTGCTGATTCAAGTGCAGAGGAATGAGTTCCCTCTTGCTGGTCTCCTGCCACTTAGACTGCTCTCCCAGTTGTGTAGGAGTAGAGGGGGCTCATTTTCCTCAGTATTACTGGGGCATACTACTCCAACTAATCCAGGAGAGAGGCTGGGGTTCTTAACATTGGTGCTCACTGAAGAGTTTCAGGTTGCAAAATCTGATGCTGACTGCATGACTTGTTATTCATGATAAACCACAGCTACAGCAACTTTGCTGCTCAGGATGAAGGTTCTGGAGCATGGGATTGGGTACCCTTTTCTAGGATCCTGTTGTTTAGGCTGCTATCCTGGGTGTCCTTCAGTATTGCTGAGTCCCCTTGCTGTAACTGCCTGGAGGGGTGGAGCAGGGTGGCGCTATGGCATACAGAAACCAATTCCAAGTAACAGATCTGACCCTGGCAGTCTGTCTCTCTGGGAGGGAAAAACAGCATTGGGAGGTTCCCCACTGGCCCCAGCCTGTGACTGTGATGGCTAGGCTTTGTATTATATGCCATTGTTCTATATGTCTGTTCTTGTGTTAGTACAACACTCTTGACTATTTTTGCTCTGTAGCAAGTTTTGAAATCAGAAATTGTGAGTCTTCTAGCTTTGTACTTCTTTATTATGATTGTATTGACTATTTCAGTTCCCTTGAGATGAATTTTGGGGAATTTTTGTTTCTTTCAGGAGAAATTTACTAAAAATGTAGGTGACACCTGAAAATGCATGTTCTTGTTATAGATCAGTGATGATTTTAGACTCAGTACAATATAGTTCTCCAAATATAAGTTGGTGTATAGGTTGGTGAATAGGAACTGAAGACAAATCAAGAAACAGAGATCAGCTGAGTTCTCCCTCAACTGAGCAGCTGGAAAAACAGCATCTACAGTACAATAGTGCTGCAGCCTTTCTGACAGTTTTTCTATCTTCACCAAGTACTTAGCAATGTTCTGTGACACTGGAGGGCTCCCCAGCTCCTATCCTTGACCTTCCTCTACCTCCCTTCTCTTCCTTAGTTTGCCTGGTACTCCCAGAAGCAACCCGGCCAGGCCCAATCTGAAAGAGAACAGGGAAGGGAGGGGGGATAGTGAGGAGACTAAATCTTAAATGAATATTTGAAATAAGCTACTTTCTGACTTATATGAGAGGAAAAGAGGTAGGAAGTCTCATATGTATTGTTTGTACAAGATTAAAACAAATTCTTCACTTCTTTAGGCTCCATGACTTTTAACTCATCAGTCTCCCCATTCCTAATTTCATTCATATGTGCATTTATATTAGAAAAAGAATGAATTAGCAATTCCAGCAGCTCGATATCACTTCCGACTCTATCCTGTCACCTTTGCAGAACACCACCACATTTGGATTGCAGTTTAAAGGTCTTGTTGATTGAGTCACCCTATGCAAGGCATTTTGGGTTTAAGCAAATCACATTAGCAAGTAACATGCGCATAATTCTTGGGGCAGCATTCATTTGTTTTAACCTTCTCATCTTCCACTGTCTGTTCTCACCCATCCAAATAGATAGCCCTTAGCTTCTATTGAGCTTAATGTAGGTTCTTAAATGTTATGGGAAAATAGCAGAGTCAGGGGAGAATAGATGCCATAAAGAATGCGCAAGTGAAGTAGCATTGTCACTGTATCGGCTCCAGAGCAGATCACAGCGCAATGGCCTCAGTGTAAGTCCTTCTGCAACCAGTAAAAATGAAAACAACGTTGTAATAAATTAACTGGAACTGCACTTTCCTAGGTGTTCAGTGACAGCATGATAAATAACTCCAGGCACGTACAATTTGGCTTTCTCTCTGCCAAGGTTTTCTACCATAATATTTTCAGGAGTTAAGTCATGATCATCAGCACTTGATTAATACAGAGAGAGAAAGTTAAGATAGCATGAGGGATATATTTTCTTGGATGGAATAATGTAACAAAAGTATAATATTTTATCTGGGTAAAATTTTTATTGATCATAACAAGGATGAACATATATATTTATATGACATTATATATGTATATCTAATATGTCATATATATAATTAGCAACTGTAATTTTCCCAACTCCTCATAAAGTAAATATTTTGAACAACCCTAGAGGCACATTTTAGGTTTGTTTGTTTTTTATTACTGAGGCATATTTCCTTGTCTCCTCATTTTCTCATTTTTGTGATGGGGTACTTAAATCTTGCAGCACTGCTTTTGTGTGCTGAATTTCCTCAGTGCATTTTCTGTTATGTGTGTGTGTGTGTGTGTGTGTGTGTGTGTGTACATATATTATACATATAATACAACTAATTGTATTTTATTAACATATATATCAAATTCACTTAGCCTCAATCCATCAATACATTAAGTTATATTTGTATAACTTTCTCAGGGAAAGAATAACTTAGCATATAACTTTTAAAAAAATTTATTTTCAAGATGTGGGGTACAATTCAGGGTTAGTTATACAAGTGTTCATTATGCAAGTACCATTGCTGATGAGGTGTGCCCCTACTCCCCTGGCAGTTTCCCACTACAACCAGTTCCACCCCCCACCCTCGACAGTTTCCCACTACTGCCATTCCCTTTCGTATAGTATTAGGATAATTGTTCAAGTCACTTATGAGTGAGAATGTGTTGTACTCAGTCCTTTGCTTCTGTGATAGATCACTGAGTATTATAGACTCGAAGTCCATCCAAGTTGCTGCAAAGCTAATAATTTTGTCCTTCTTTATGGATGTGTAATATTCCATCGTGTATGTGTACCACATTTTTTATCCAGTTCTTTTTTATTAGGCAGCACAGTTGGTTCCATGTTTTTGCTATTGTGAATAATGCTGCAATAAACATGCACGTGCAGATATCTTTTTCATAGAGTTACTTGAGTTTCTCTGGGTATATTCCCAGAAGGGGGATTGCAGGGTCATATGGAAGGTCGATTTTTAGATCTTTTAGGAATCGCCATACTGTTTTCCATGTAGGTTGTACTAGTTTACACACCCACCAACAGCGCAGAAGTGTTCCCTTTCCCCACAACCTCTCTAACATCGTTGTTTTTTAGGTTATTGGTGATGGCCATCCTGACTGGAGTTAGGTAGTAGCTCAGTGTTGGTTTTTTTTTGCTTTGGGGAGTTCCTTTCATTTATTTATTTATTTATTTTTATTCAATATTTTTTATTATGATATTGTGGGATACAATTAAGGGTTAGGTATACAAATATGCTTCGTTCAGGCACCCTTGTTGATAAGAATTGTCTCCCCATCCCCAGACAGATATTTACTACCATCAATCCCATCACCCTCCCCCTACCCCCCACCATAGTTTCCCACCACTGTCAGTCATTTTCTTGTGGTAATACGTTGGGTGATCAAGGTCTACTATATGAGTGAGGACATGTGATACTCAGTTCTTTGTTTCTGTGAGAGGTCACTCAGTATTATAGACTCTAGTTCCATCCAGGTTGCCGCGAAATTCATGGTTTTGTTCTTTTTTATGGCTGCGTAGTATTCCACTGTGTATATGCACCACATTTTTTTAATCCAGTCCTCTTTTGATGGACAGCATGGTTGCTTCCAGGTTCTTGCTATTGTGAACAATGCTGCGATAAACATACGTGTGTGGGTATCTTTTTTATAGAGTGATTTGAGTTCTTCAGGGTATATTCCCAGTGGGGGATCGCAGGGTCATATGGGAGGTTGATATTTAGAGCTTTTAGGAATCGCCACACTGCTTTCCACAGAGGTTTTGCTAGTTTACACTCCTATCAACAGTGTAGAAGTGTTCCCTTTTCGCCACACCCTCTGTCCCCATACACAAAAACTAACTCCAAATGGATCAGAGACCTAAATGTAAAACCTCAAACCATAAGAACCTTAGAAAATGAAGGACATACCCTCATGGAAATTGGAACTGGCATCCAATTCCTGAACAAAACCCGAAACCCACTGGCCATAAGAGATGACAGACAAGTGGAACCTCATTAAACTAACAAGCTTCTGCAAAGCCAAAGGAACCATTAAGAGAGCAGGGAGACAGCCTACAGACTGGGAAAAAGTATTTGCCAACTCCAGGTCTGACAAAGGCTTAACATCTTGGATCTACAAGGAACTCAAACGTGCAGAAAAGAAAAAAACAAACAACCCCGTTATACAATGGGCAAAAGATATGAACAGACACTTCTCAAAGGAAGACATCCGAGCAGCCAACAGACACATGAAGAAATGTTCAACCTCACTAATCATCAGGGAGACGCAAATCAAAACCACTCTGAGATACCACCTAAGTCCAGTCAGAATGGCAATCATCAATAACTCAATGTCGTTTTAATTTGCATTTCTTTGGTGACTAGTTAGGCTGAGCATTTTTTATGTATCTGTTGGCTGCTTGTATGTCTTCTTTTGAGAAGTGTACATTCATATCTTTTACCTACTTTTTATTGGGGCTATTTGCTCTTTTTTTTTTTTTTTCAGCATGTTTGAGTTCCTTTTAGATCCTAGTTGTTAGGACTGTCAGATATACAGTTGGCAAATATTTTTTTCCAATTTTGTGGGCTATCTCCCTGCTTGCTTGAGGTCCCACTTGTCTATCTTATCTCTTATGGCATGGGCTTTTAGGGTTTTGACCAGGAATTGGTTGACAGTTCCAATTTCCTGCATTTTCTTAGTTTCTTATAGCTTGAGGTTTTATGTTTAGGTCTCTGATCCATTTAGAGTTGATTTTTGTGTATGGTAATAGGCAGAGGTCTTGTTTTAATCTTCTGCATGTGGTCAGCCAGTTTTCCCAGCATCATTTACCGAATAAGTTCTCCTATCCCCAGTGGTTGTTAGTGGAGGATTTGTCAAAGAATAGTTGGTTGAGAAATTGAAATTTTGCTTCCAGAATCTCTATCCTGTTCCATTGATCTATATGACTGTTCTTGTACCAATATCAGGCTGTTTTGATTATTGCAGCTTTATAATAAAGTATAAAGTCTAGGAGTGTGATGCCTCCCATTTTGTTTATTTTGCTAAGGATTGTTTTGGCTATTCATGGTTGTTTATGTTTTCATATGAACTTATGTATTGTCATTTCCTCATCTGAGAAGAATGATATTGGTAATGTAATGGGTATTGCATTGAATCTTTCGATTGCCTTGGGTAAGATGAACATCTTAACAATGTTCACTCTTCCTATCCATGAGCATGAATACCTTTCTCAGGGAAAGAAAAACCTAGTGTATAGCTTTTCTAGTTAAACTACTATTGTCAGAAAGAAATTTGTATTTACCTTCTGTGTCCCAGTAATCTTTATTATCTGATGAAAAAAAGTGTAACCATAAACATCCTGTTTCCATTATCACATCAGAGAAAAATGAATGTTCAAGTATATAACAAAAACCTGGTTTTTTTTGTTGTTGTTGTTTTACTGAATAACAAAGCCCACTCATTTTTTGAGAAATGGCTTGCATAATTCACTTACGTCTGAGATACTGAACATAATGTAATCATTCTACATACATGTATTTTTCAAAGCACTTGCCATGCCTTAGGCCTTACGGAAAACAGTGAGCTTATATACCCTCTACTTGGGCTGAATATGTTTGTGGCATGTGCACAGCTGTGCTGTGTTTCTGCATGTGCATTTAAAGAGAGTAAAAACAACAGCTGTTATGTACGCAATATCTAATATATACAAGGTACTGTTTCAAAGGTTTTGCATTTTTGTCTTATTTAATTTGCAAAATGACTATATTGGGTTGGTGTGATTCTATCCCCTTTTAAAAGATGAGAACACAGGAGCAAGTATTTTTGTTGGCTAAAGTCATTTAATGAGAAAATGACAGACCAGATTCAAAACCAGTAAGTCTGTCTCAGGAGCCTAAGCTCTTAATCAATGGGTTATACTTTAAAAAGAAGGAATTCGACATCAGAGGCAGAAAAAAAAATAACAATCTCAAATAGTTTTCCCCTAAAATATGTATATATTTTTAGTTTCTCAATAAGTGTAACTGGATTTAATGGAACCCTTGTAAAATTCTCATTGAGAAATTCTTCTGATTAAATTCACTATGCTTCCATAATTTCTTTATTATATTCACTCTATTTAAATAAAAAGGCACATTCAAAAGATCTTTAGAATCATAAAAATTGCTGTAGTATATCCAAGTATCATTAACATGGAAATACACTGTTATTAAATACTATTAAATACTGAAGGTTTATTTTGCATACGTAATGACCGATGAAGGGCTTCCTTTTGTCTGACCCAAAGCAGGATTTGCATTTATTCCTCTGGCAGAATAAATATTTGACAGGACAGAACCTATGTCTTACTTGTCTTTGTAGTTCCAGGACCTAGTTCTGCATATGATAAATAACAGGCATTCATTACATTTTTTTTTTGCACCAGATACTTAATTGACTCGAAGATATTCATCAAAATATTTTATTTCGTAACTTAGATAATTGGAGTGTTCACATAAATTAGGGTCTTAATTAGAAAGCCTTTGGGTTGTAAATGACAAAAAAATTCTTGTCTCACTTAAAATAGGAATTTATGAATTTATTAGAAGCACACATCTTACTCAAGACTAAAACTGTAAAACTGGGCTTTATAGGACACTGGAAACAAACTGAAGTGGAAACCCAGTTGATTCTTGTTGATTCTCATGTGTTTTTTGACACTTGTTTCCTCTCATCAGCTCTTCATTTTTCTCTTTCTTTGCCACCTAGATTTTTCTGCTACTTCAGACACATGACAGAAAACAGTCACTCCAACGTTGTACTAACATGAGTTCATAGTAATGCCACCAACTAACTCAGTTACTTTATGCTCTGAATCTGAATTCTTGGAAGCAAGAATTCAGATAAACTTGCTTGAGTCAGGAATCTACCTCTGAGTTGTCTGGCTCACTGTCCACTCAGTAGAGACCATAAAAACACATTCTATGAAAGGTGTGGTGTGCTGAGATCACAATTGGTAGAAAAAATGGTTGAATCTGTTATGCATTTATAGTCACCTCAGCAAAACAGTACTTGTTTGGGCATTTTTCATTTGCAAGGAAATACAATTATTTATTTTTTTATAAGATATAAATAACATCTACACTATACTAACTTACTAAAAATTTAGAGAAAAATCAACTAAATATTTATTTAAAAAGCAAATAATCCAAATTGAGTGAAGTAGAAGTGTGTTGTTTCCATTTTGAACACTTCATCTATATAGAATGGAATAAATATAAAACACCAAAATACATTTTTCATTTAATCACTACTTCAGTTGTTATTTGATATATCAATATATTCATATGAAAGAAAAAAGTACACAAATATAAAATCAAAATACAATCTTATTTATTTGCATTTTAAATAAAGCTAGAGATGAGTGTATAGGTATTTAATATTAGGTTTGCCATTTGATTTTATTTGAAAGAAATACCATTATTTTTTGCTCATGCCCATTCTACATTTTTTTAATATTAGGTTTGCCATTTGATTTTCTTTGAAAGAAATACCGTTATTCTTTGCTCATGCCCATTCTACATTTTTTTGTGTGTGTTAAAATAGCTGTGGTGTTATTTTTTATCTTTTTAACATCTCTACTTGGAAAATTAAAAGGTTAAAGTATCAAGTAGGTACTGTGAATATTACTTTTGTTTAATTTATTTGTTAGTGAAGGAAAGAATAGAAAAGCACAGGTACAGTAAGGACCTTAACACAATAAAATCAGCAACTAGATAGAAGGTAACGGCAGAGAAAAAGTCAAGATGGAAAGCAAAAATTGAAATTAGGATCATTGAGTATATTTCATGGCTTTTGAGTTTCATGAAAGCCTACTCAGGAGAAACTCAACCGTTTCCTTATTCCCATTGTCACATATAGTGGTCGCTTGAATAACGGCCCCCAAAGACTCCCATAACTCAACTCTGATAACTTGTGAACATGTTACCTTACATGGCAAAAGAGACTTTGCTGTTGTCAGTAAGGTTAATGATCTTCAGGTGAGGATTGTCTGTGTGAGCCTGGTCTAATCAGGCAAGTCTTTAAAGTGGCGAGAAAGCTTCCCCAACTGCAGAGAACCTGAATAAGGGCAACATGAGGATTTGATGTGCTGTTACTGGTTCTGCAATATAGGGGCTACTTGTAAGTAGCAGAAAGAAGCCTCGAGAAGTTGGAAAATGCAAAGAAGTGGATTCTGTCCTAGAGTCCCCAGAAGGAGTGAAACCTTGTTGATACCTCGATTTTAGGACTTCTGACTTTCAGAGTATAAGATCAAAAAATTTCTATTGTTTTAAACTACTAAGTTGGCAGTGATTAATTACAGCAGCAATAGGAAACTCATACAGACACAAACACGCAAATCTCTTCATGTTAAAAATTTTGATTTCCCTGCTTTTGAGCTCCAAAAGATAACTCTACTTCTAGAAGTTTTATAAAAGTGTATAAGGTTAATTAAGCAGCTGAATGAACAGTGATTCCAATTGAAATTTTGCAAAACAATAACATCAACAAAAAAAAAACAAAATTACAGAACCATTCTTCATATGACTGTCTTATTTACTTTTATTTTTAAATTTTGCCTTATTTTTAATAATAATTTTTTAGAGGAAAAACAGTAGAAAAACAAAGGAATGAAACCTGGAGAACTTTTAGGAACAGTTAACATATTCCTAACTAAAAACAAACAAACAGAAACATAGATATTAAAATGCCATTCATTTGTTACAATAAAAATAACTGAAAAATAACAGAAACACTGTTATGTTCATTGAGATCACAATTTTGGCACCTGGGCAGTGCTTTCTTGAGTTGAACTCTCTGTAACATCAAGTACATAGAACGCATTTACAGAATGGACTTAAAAAAAGGTCATTTCAGCCGGGCTGGGTGGCTCAGCCTGTAATCCCGCGCCTTGGGAGGCTGAGGTGAGTGGATTGCCTGAACCCACGGGTTCGAGACCCGCCTGGGTAACCTGGTGAGACCTCATCTCTACAATAAATCAAAAAAAAAAAAAAAAAAAAACTAGCCGGGTATGGTAGCGCGCGCCTGTAGTTCCAGCTACTTGGAAGGCTGAGGTGGAAGGATCCCTGGAGCCCAGCAGGTCGAGGCTGCGATGACCGGGAGCGGCCACTACACTCCAGTGTGGGCGGCAGAGTGAGACTCCAACTCAAAAAAAAAAAAAAGGTCATTTCCCCTTCCTAGCAGGGGAAGCCTGTACTACAAGAAGCATGCCTAACAAAAAAAAAAAAAGATAATTCTATTTTTATTTGGGTCTCCCCTCATATATACATACGTGTGTGTGGTGTGCATGTGTGTGTGTAATTTTTCTTCTATTTGAATCAGGGTATCGCTCTGTTATCCATGCTGGAGTGCAGTTGCCTGATCACAGTTCACCACAGCCTCGAACTCCTTGGCTCAAATGATCCATCCTGTCTCAGCCTCCCAATTAGCTAAGACTACAGGCATATGCTACCATGCTCGGCTAACTTTCTTGTATTTTAAAAACGGAGACAGGCAGGTCTCCCTTTGCAGAGTGGTATTATATTATAAAAATGACTGCTCAAGGCAAAAACCATACAACATGATAGTAATAATCAACGAAAAATAGTATAAGTGTTCTGTGACCTTTACAGATTGGGTCAAAACCTTAAAATTTATCTTACTGTCAGTTATAAAAAGCATAAAGTAATTAAAAAATGGCAAAGTATTATTTATTCAATATATTATTATTTCACATATTAGAAATGTTGACAATTAGTGCTTTCGTTCTTTTTAAAATGCGTATCTAGAGTCATTTGAAAGTGCTTGCCTTCTTCTCATAGGGTCAATTATGGTAAGGAGTGAGCATCTTTTCTATGGCTAAATGAGTCGTCATACTCCTTTTCTAAGTCAGTCAGTTTTTAACCTTTATCTTTTGCTTTCCAATGACACAAAATGTCCCTAAGAGTTCCTTTTGTGTGAAACTTTATGCCCGTGTCATTTGCTTTGTGATATCTTCACTCTTTTTTTTTTTTAAACATAGCTTACAAACATTTTATTTCTTCCTGAATTGACTCTTATGCAAACACTATTGCTCAGCAGTGGCCTAAATTTATATAATATGTTTACAGACCTGAAGGTTTATTTCTTTCAAGCATTCCTTGGGGCTTTCCTCATTTGGGAGGCAAGAATGCTTCATAATTAGCACACTCAAACACTAGCTTCACCATAGATTACCTTTAATTACATTCTTAAGCGTGAAATAGATGTTTCTAAGGACTTAGAGCAGATTGTATTTAAGAGGGTACATTCTCCTTTAAACAGGGCTCAACTTTATTTTATTGTTTATCAATCCATCTTTTAGATATCACTAAAGGATGAACTTCGCCCTAGGTTTTGTCCAAATAATCACAGATTCCTCACAAATATGGTCAAATTAGCACATTTTAAATCTATTCCATGAGATTTGGTTGATGAAAATGCATTTTTTAAAAAAT
>CAUYQG010169199.1:0-25504 GCA_963574415.1 Tarsius wallacei | reverse complement strand
GGGCTGTCACCCTGCTTTCTTGATGGTTTCTTTTGCTTTGCAGAAGCTCGTTAGTTTGATGAGGTCCCACTTGTCTATCTTATTTCTTCAGGTATGGGCATTTAGGACTCTGATCAGGAATTGGCTGCCAGTTCCAATTTCTATAAGGGTGTCTCCTGTGTTTTCTAAGATTCTTATAGTTTGAGGTATTACATTTAGGTCTTTGATGCATTTAGAGTTAATTTTTGTGTAAGGTGATAGGTAGGGGACCTGCTTCAATCTTCTGCATGTGATCAGCCAGTTTTCCTAGCACCATTTACTGAATAGGTTCTCTTCTCCCCAGTGGTTGTTGTTGGAGGCTTTGTCAAAGATGAGTTGGTTGAGGAATTGAGGTTTTGCTTCTGGAATCTCTATCCTGTTCCGTTGGTCTATGTGCCTGTTCTTGTACCAGTACCAGGCTGTTTTGATTACTGTAGACTTATAGTAAAGTTTGAAGTCTGCAAGTGTGATACCTCCTGCTTTGATTCTTTTGCTTAGGATTATTTTGGCTATTTATGGTCATTTGTGTTTCCATAGGAATTTCTGTGTTGTCATTTCCTGGTCTGAGAAGAATGATGTTGGTAACTTAGTAGATATCACATTGAATCTGTAGATTGCCTTTGGTAGGATGGATATTTTAACAATGTTGATTCTTCCTATCCATGAGCATGGAATATTTTTCCATTTTTTTGTGTCTTCTTGGATTTCTTAGAGCGGTGTTTTATAGTTCTCATTGTAAAGGTCTTTCACTTCTCTAGTTAGGAAGATGCTAAGGTATTTCATTTGGGGGGAAGCTATTGTGAATGAGATTGTGCTTTTTGGGGGGTCTCTGCCTGTTTTCCATTTTTTGCACATTTATTTCATGCCCTGAGAATTTGCCAAAGTCCTTTATCAGTGCAAGTAGGTTCTTGACAGATTCTCTTGGATTTTCCAGGTATAGGATCACATCATCAGCAAAGAGGGATAACCTGACTTCCTCTTTTCCTATTTGGATATCGCTGATTTCCTTCTCTTGCTTAATTGCCCGAGCAAGGACTTCCAACACAATGTTGAACAAGAGGGGTAAGAGTGGGCAGCCTTGTCTTGTTCCAGTTTTCAGGGGAAATGTTTCCAGTTTCTATCCATTTAGCAATATGTTAGTTGTGGGTTTATCATAAATGACACTTACCATTTACAGGTATGTTCCTTCTATACCTAGGTGTTTGAGTGTTTTTATCAAGGGATACTGGATTTTGTTAAAAGTTTTTTCTGAATCTAATGCTATAATCATGTGGTTCTTGTTTTTACATCTGTTGATGTATTTAATTACATTTATGGTCTTGGAAATGTTGAACCAGCCCTGCATCCTGGGGATGAAGCCTACTTGGTCATGGTGGATGATTATTAAGATGTGTATTTGGATCTGATTTGCTAGAATCTGGTTGAGGATTTTTGCATCTATGTTTATAAGAGATATTGGCCTTTAGTTCTCTTTTTTTTGTTTGATCTTTACCCATTTGGGGTATCAGTGTGATGTTAGCTTCATAAAATGTTTTGGGGAGAATTCCATCCTTCTCAATTGCCTAGAAAATTTTCAATAAGATTGATATCAGATCCTCCTTATAAGTTTTATAGAATTCTGTTGGAAAGCTACCTGGTCCTGGGCTTTTTTTTTTTTTTTTTGTAGGTAGTTTTCATATGACAGAGGCAATTTCCTGGATTATTACTGGTTTATTTAGTCTCTTAATGTCTTCTTGTTTCAACCTGGGGATAAGATGTTTCTTCATTTTCATTTGTTTCCAGGAATCTTTTAATTTCTACATTGATTTTAGTGTTGATCCAGTAGTTGTTCAGCATCATGCTATTTAGTGTCCAAGTCTTTGTGGGCTTTGGGAGATTTTGTTGATGTTGTTATTTATTTTTATTTTACTGAGGTCTGAGAATGTACATGGCAAGATTTCAAACTTGTGGGAGTTTTTTATGCTTGATTTATGGCCAAGGATGTGATTGATCTTGGCATATGTTCCATGTGGTGATGAGTAGAATGTATATTCTGTGGTTGTTAGGTGGAAGAATCTATAAGTATCTATCAAGTCCATTTGGTCGAAGGTCAAGTTTAAATTCTGGATCTCCTTGTTGGTTTTTTGCCTCGATGATTTATCTAGGACTGTTAGTGAGGTATTCAGGTCCCTTGCTATAATAGTGTTAGAGTCAATATTTTTTTTATTTTACTTAGTAGTTGCTTTATAAATGCTGGTGCTCCTATGTTGGGTGTGTATATGTCTACAATAGATATTTCTTATGGAGGGGTTGAACCTTTTATCATAATGTAGTGTCTTTTTGCATTTTTTGAAACTTTTTATAGCTTAAAGTTTGTTTTTCTGTTATTAAGATCGCAACTCCTGCCTTCTTTTGTGATCCATTTGCTGGAAACTTGTTTTCCATCCTTTAACTTTGAGTCTGTGTATGTCCCTTGTAGTGAGATGAGTCTCCTGGATACAGCAAATAATTGGGACATGGTTTCTTATCCAGTTTGCCATTGTGTGTCTTTTCAGTGGTGCACATTTTGCTAATATTAAAGTTGTTTTGCTGTTTGAAAATAACTGTCTAAGAACATACTTATCTATGTTTGTATTACTCCAAATAATTTTTAAAATAAATATTGTTCACAATATTTTCCTCTTATAGTATGCGTAGCTGCCTATGTATGACTTTATGTTATTCCATTAGTGATTGATGGCAGAGTTTTTCACAGCATGCATGCCAAATCATGTATTTTGTTATCTCCCTTATCTTTGTTTTAGTTTCTTTCTCCTCTCCTCTTTCCCTTTCTTTCAGTACATCTACCTCCTTTTTTCTTAATAATTTCAATGTTAAATAAAAGAGACCCAATTGCAGAAAGAAATTAGAACATTTTCAAGTAAATTGAATGCTACATTTGTAAGCTTGGAATAAATGTAATGGAAGAGTACAATAAATATGTTGGCTGACTTTTTTCTCTTTTAAGATGAATCTTCATTATTTATTCAAATTTTTCATCTGCCTAATTAGCCCACAAAAATATTCTACTCATTGAAACAATGTTTTAAAACAGCATTCGTGGCAAAGGACATATGAAGAGTTTATAACTCAAGGATACTCCAAATAGATCCTGTTGGTGACCAAGGGACCTAAGTATGTGACTGCCTAAAATAGTTTCTTTTCTTTCCTAAATGCTCCAACAAAAGATTAATATTGAGCTAAATAGATGTTTTCTAAGCAAAGTATACTCTTTTTAATCAAGGGAATATTTTAATTCAACTATTAGAAGCTTTAAAAAATGCCCTGGAATCTACAGAAGAGATTTGCTGAACCTTTGATCTTCCTGAATATACGTAGTATATATGTTTGCATGCATTTGTGTATTTAATCTAGTGAGGGTATTTCTTCTGAGTCAGGATTTCACATCTTCTTTTAGATCTTCAGACAGTTCCAAGACAGAATAATAGACACCTCAACAACAAGGGAAAGCCCATCTAGCTTGTTGGGCAAATCACTTAATGTTTCTTTAGATATACAGACTAAAAGTCAACACTGAGAAGACATAACCATTAGTTTAAGGTTGCTTTTGTAATAACTCTATATTTATTTCCACGCATAAATTTATTGTGCTTGCAGTAATGCTTTATAAGAAATATTTGTTTCACAAAGCTAATTGTGTTTTGTTTGTTCTTTAAAAAACAGTACAGATCTTTTTTTAAAAGTTTTTACTTTTAATTAAACTATATATCAATATGGTCATAAGAGGCAAATTTTTACAACTTTTATGGATTACATTACATCATGGGGTGACCTGCCTTGTGTTACTATAGTAGAAGAATGTTCAAAGAAGATTCACGTCTCCTTCTTTTGCAAGACCTTTCTAAATGTTTTACTTCTTGTCTTCTCTTGTGTACATATAGAAAACGCTTTTTTTAAACTGAAATGTTCTCTTCTAAGACTCCTGCTAATTTCAGAAATATTTTGTTTTTCTGACATCCTTGGAAAACTTGTCCTAAAGTTTTATACTGGAAACATTAACATTAAAATGTCAATCTCTCATTTTAAGCATAGTAACACAATTTTCTATTTTCCTTGAGTGTATGGAATTTCATTCTTTTTACAACTGGTAAAACTATTATCACTCTGAATATCAAATAACTTTCAGCAGTAACTCAGGCCCTACTGAGGGCTGTTTGCCTTTGCATCAAATGTTTCTAGACAACAAATTTCTCATGCTTTTGTTGGATGATTCACCTGTTTCACTTCTTGCATTGGTTACTGGCTGCTGTCATCATAGCATTCCAGGCTGCTAACTAACTCTGAGCTAGGACATGAAATAAGCAAGAAATTTTCATTGCATAAAATAACTAGGTACAGAAGGAGAGAATGTGGGTCACTATTAGTAACATGCATGAAATGTGTTACTTAATATAATATCAAAAAATGTGTGTTAAAATTATAGTTTAACTTTGGTGTTAAAACATTTAAATACACTTTCTAATTTTATAATACAACCTGTTGATATCCTTAGGAAGATCTTTGGTGCACTTTTGAAGCAGTGTAACCTTTATGTAGAAAAATTAAAACTATCAAATTATCTGATTTCACAAGGATATCAAATTTTATAGATAAAAGTATAACATTGTGGATGGAAACAAGCACAACATTTAAAAAAATAATAACCATCTCTGAATTGGGAAAAGAGATGGATCCTTAAATTTATCTGTAAGATCGCATTTCTTAGAATTAAAAAAAAAAGGTAAGCAAAAGAAATGCAGAAAAAAATGTAAAAAGTCTGTAATCATGAAGGAAAGCACATACTCTAAAAACCAGTACCGATCTTTTTTTTTTTTTTTTTAAGTTTTTACTTTTAATTAAACTATATATCAATGTGGTCATAAGAGGCACATTTTTACAAATTTTTTTAAAAAACAAATTTCCTTAGTTCTCCCCAACCAATATCAAAGGCAATCTGTTAAAAATTATGTCAGTTGTTATATGTATATCATCTATAGATTTATACTGTGGAACATGATCATACTGTGGTTTATTAGTTTTTTTCAGTTATATCGATTTTCTACAGTGGGACAGATGGATTCTTCTCCCTTGTAACTTTTCCCATCCCCACATGTCTGTAAACACAGCCACTCACAATTCCCTCAATTTTATCCTTTTAGTACTTACCATTAATTTTTGCTAAAACTAATTCATATTTTTATTATTCTTAATATGTAAACATCATTCACAGGTGAATCCCATAATATATCATAACTCATTTCATTTCATTTACAAATTTTGTTGTTTATTAGTATATAATTCTCTCTCTTTTTCTGTGTGAATGGTAGTTATAATATGCAAAAGTCTTAGAATAGTGTCGGCCATGTAAGAGTCTAAAGAATGATAGTTATTGTTGGTACTTTCATTGGTATATCAAATAAACAAATTCTATTAACGTTAACAATAGTATCTATTAAAATCTATTAGTAAGACCTTCCTTTTACAATATGGTAAATACTGAAATTTGATATTAGACTTAAAATTTGCTGAATTTAAGTTTTTCAACAACTTTATTTAGGCAAAATTTGTATGCCATACAACTCCTCCATTTAAAACATACGGTTCAATTGTTTTTTGCTTCCTCATGGATATGTACAGCTATTACCATAGGCAGTTTTAGAACATTTTATCATCCCTGAAGGAAACTCAACACCATTTAGCTGTTGCCCTCAATTCTCATCCCGCCCAGCCTTAAGCCACCACAAATCTATTTTTATGTCTATAAATTTATCTATTCTGGACATTTCATATATAAAATATCTTGATAATATGTTTGGCCAGATTCTTTCACTTAGCATGTTTTCAAGATTCAATCATATTGCATTGTGTTATGATATTTTATTTTTTATGGTCAAATAATGTTTCATTGTATGGATATACCACATTTTGTTTATCCATTCATCAGTTGATGGACATTTGGGGCCATTTCTACATTTTGGCTATTACGAAAACTTTGCAGTAAAATTCACATTTAAGTTTTTTTGTGTGTGTCTTTGTTTTTTTTAGTTGGAGTCTCATTCCATCGCCCAGGTTGGAGTGCAGTGGCACGCTCACAGCCACCCCAGCGTCGACCTGCTGGGCTCCAGCGAGTCTTCTGCCTCAGCCTTCTAAGTAGCTGGAACTACAGGCGTACTATCATGCCCAGATAATTTTTTTATTTATTGTAGAGAAGCGGTCTTGCCAAGTTGCCTGGGTTGGTCTATAACCCACGGGTTCAGGTAATCCACTCACCTCAGCCTCCCAAAGGGCTGGGATTACAGGCTGAGCCACCAAGCCTGGCAGTGGTCATGTTTTTAACTTGTCTTGGATATTGAAATAGAAATGGTATTGTTGGTTCATAAGCCAGATTGTGTTCCAAAGTGACTGCACCACTTACATTCCCTACAGCAGTGTATGAGAGTTCTGATGTCTTCGCATCTTTGGCAACACTCGTTAATATCTGACTTTTTAATTCTAGCCACCGAAGTCCATGTTGGGGGTAATATCATTGTGATTTTGATTGATTTGCATTTCTCTGATGACTGTTTATCTTGCATCTTTTCATGTGCTTATGAATAGTTTGCATTTGTTTCTGAAGAAATTTTATGTAAATCCTTTATTGATTTTTAAATTGAATTGTCTTTTTATTATTGATTTGAAAGTATTCTTTATATGTTCCAAATAAAAATCCCTTTTAGATACATGCAATAAATTTCAAATAGCTTATGCTATTCTACATGTTGTCTTTTCACTTCCTTAGTAAGTTTTTTAAGCATAAAAGTTCTTATTTTTGATGAATTTGAATTTATTTTTGTTGTTGGAGTTTTTGGTGTCATGTCTAAGAATCTGCAGAATTTAATTTCAAATTTCATCATGGTTCTTATGAAATCACTTAAGTAAATTAATGCACTTTAACTTCTATAATTATTTTACTATTCTACATAGACTATCTCATTAGGTTTTACATTTCTCTATGAAATAATAAGTATTAGATATATAGTAATGTTCATATAAAGAAATACTTTTCCCAATATTCATTGTGGACAATTGCTTGGATTGAACAGGTAACATTTGTACAGCATAACTATCTTTAAAGAATATTTTACATGGAAAGTTTGTATTTCCATATATCTTATTTAGGCAACATTACTCAATATATAATAGCAGGAAATTGTTTCTTAAGTTGTTTGCCATAGGGAACTCACAGTCGTTCTTGGGATGTGTATTTTCATACTTCCTATAAAACACCATCTTTCTCCAATGTTTATTAAATAGCAAACATATAAAATCTGAACTTCAGGTTTCATTTTAATGGTACTTCCATCTGAATTTCATTTTCCTGGAGCACAATCATGGCCACTTGTCCTTATTTATCACCTATCAAATGATCTTTAACTTGATCTCCTTTGATATTATTACTGAACTTTGCCTGAAAAATACTACTCAGTCATATTGCAATAATAATGTACATGTCATTTAAGGACATTATGAGACCTGAAAGGAAAAGCCAAAAAACAAAAGTTTATATATGTGTATGCAAACATATACAGAAAACATATGAATAAAACCATGGCTTTGGAGTCTTTAAAAGGAAAGAAAATAAAAGCTGATGACAGAGAGCCAGGTCTCATATATAAGAAAATAATGGAAGCAGTAACAGTAGAAAAGGAAAAGGAAGATGTTGATGACTAATAGCTCCACTCAGACAGAAGAGAGCAAATCCCATGCAGGAAAAGGCAGAGGGAGGGAAGTCATATTGGTGTGATTTTCAGGGCAATATTAGAAAAAAGATAAACGTTACACAGAAATCATATACTACACTGTATATATTACATTTTTTCCCCCAGCATCATGGTGCAATTCTATCTTACCTACAGACAGGAAAAATATGCAACACACCTAGGAATGAGGCCTAAGAGAAAATGTAGTTTATGACCTGGGAAACGAACAAAAGTGAAATGGTAGGAAAAAATAAAAATAAAAAATAAAAAAAATAAATATATATATATGGCTTGTGAGAGGGTTAGAAGAATAGATTATGTGATGCGGTTAAATGAAGAGTGGGTTTGCAATCAGCATTCAAAATTGTGTTTACTTACTCTTTTACCTGTCAGCCATGTGCTTTGGGCAATTAAGTCATTCTTGGTATTGGTTGTGAGTACTCATTGGCACTGTTTGCTTAGATGAATATACATTTATAGAGTGAATAAGTGACTACCCAAGCTAGAATAATTAACAAATTATGGGTATATATTAAGTAGTTCCTTTACTATATATGCAAAATACATATAAAGGTGCTCATCTATGGTCCAATTAAATACTCTATTATCTTCTACTTTTATATTGAAGTGTGGCCTTTACTCTTCTAGTCAGATATAATTTGTATTGTGAGTTGAAGAGTCAGAGTTCCTAACCACTTATATAAAATGTATTTATTACATCTAATTTTAAAGTACTTTTCACATGTAGCTTTTTCCACCATGTTCTTGTGCACAATTTTGGTTATGAATTATCTGACTTTAAATGGCTATTGATAAATGAAAAAGTTGTGGAAAACAATAAAGACAGGGGAATTGTCTAAAATTGAGGAAACAAAGAAGACAAGATGACTAAATGCAACATACTCTCCTGGATTAGATATTGAAACAACAAAAAAAGGTGAAATCCAGATAAAACCTGTAGCTAGTTATGAGCATTTTACTAATGCTAATCTCATAGTGAAATATAAATGTGAATATAAATATAAAATATAAAATATGGTTTTATAACATGTTCATACAAGGAGAAGCTGGGTGAAGGTTATTTTTCAAATAAAACATTAACATACTTAATAGCATGACTGTGAATTTTAAATATACTGTGCACGATACTTAGTAGTTAAAATATTTCAATAGAATTTGATTGTTTGAAAGAAAAAGAAAAGGCTATTTAGAGATATTACCCTAGAGTATGGGTATTTGCTTGCTATATCACTTTCTAGCACTGATGTTTTTTAAGCATTCTTTTCTCTTAATGGAACTCAGTATCTTAGAGATTTTTATACCTATGCTTTTAAAAATGTTCTCTCATAGTTTATAGGCATTTATTTTTATTTACTACTTATCATTTTAAATGCTAGTTTCAAAAAATTATTGAAGCCAAAAATACTTTTATGGACTAGATATTTTATTCATTAAATCAGTGTGTTCTGAGATCCCTTTTCTTACATTGCCAGAGAGTAAATGAGTTTATTAATGTTCAATAAAATATTAATACAAACCTGGATTTGTATTTATGAACTTTCAACTTTTATTTTTCTAACATACTCAGAAAAAGATATAATGTTTTGGTGAAAATAACATAAACAGACAGAAAAATTCCCTCTCTCCCAATAAAACTCAAAACGAAAGAAAAACCCTGCAGTAAAATTTTGCATCCAATCATAGTATACTGTCATTTTGAAGTTTCCACTCTTAGTCATAAAGCAAGGACTAATGTATTTGCTGTCTCTACAGAGTGGAATCTTCTGGGCATTTCATATATATGGGTCAGGTGATGTGTCACCTTTTGTGTCTGGTTTATTTTACTAATGAATTTTTTGGTGGGTCTTCCATGTTGTTACATGTATCAACATGTTGTTCTTTTTTATTTCTGAAATAGCATTTCACCATATGAATGCACTACAATTTGTTTTTCCATTCTCCAGCTGATGCATATTTGAGTTTCCATTTTTTGGTCTATATAAATAGTGCTGCTATGAACCTCTGAGTACAAATCTTTATTTGGATATAATAGGTATTTTCTTGAATAATACCTACTGACTATTTGTTTCTTAATTTAATGAATGCCCTAAAATAGATTACATGATTTTTGTAGTTCTTGTCCTATTTAATATTTTTCAACACTGAACTCTCATTTCCCAGTAAAAAAATGTGGCCTTCAAACTCAAAACTGTTGGTATTGCAAATTCATTGTTACGATACAATTATTTTTATGAATTCAACTCACATGCTAATTTTTTCAATGCCTATACTCCCCAATGTTATTTAATAAGAAACGCTGTCAATAAATAACATACTTCTAAGAAATAAAGAACATTTTCAGAAAGATGATCATAAATAGTCTCAACTTTAAAGCTTTAAAATAACTTAGTTGCCTGAAAATACTTAACAAATTGACTGTTATTTTATTTTCCTGAAATGTTGTTGGTAATATTGTCTGTCTCATATTTAAATATATGAAAAATAAACCATAATTTCCTACATATAAAATATGACAAGTTTGTATCCTTTAAGAATAAGCAATTAGAGATGGAGTATGTATTTGTCTATTGAGTTTTGGAGTTGCAAGTTAAAAATTTGATATAATTACCTCCTCTATTGCTTACAGGGTAAGTGCCTTGTTGTCACATATATTACCTATATTTTCAAAGTAGTTTGTAAAAACTTAATCGTAGAATCTGATTTTACTTTAAAAATCATGTCTGCTAGGCCTTTTTGATAGTAGTGTTAATAATTGCTCAAAAAATATTTTCTGATGTGTCATGACAACAAAAGAAATAATATTTTCAACAAGTATTTTGCAAACACCATTATTTTATTTTTTGTCTTTTTTTATTATAAAGATGTGGCATACATTCAGGGTTAGGTATACAAACGTTGATTATGCAGTTACCCTTGTTGATGAGGTATGCCCCTCCCTCCCCTAACTGTTTTCCTCAACTGCCAATCCTACCCTCCCCCCCGACTGTTTCCAACTACTGCCAATCCCTTTGTTATAGCATTATAATAACTGTTCAAAGTCCGCTTATGAGTGAAAACATATGGACTCTGTTCTTTGTTTCTGTGATAGATCACTGAGTATGATCAACTCTAAATCCATCCTAGTTGCCGCGAAGTCCATATGTTTGTCCTTCTTTATGGCTGCATAATATTCCATTGTGTATATGTACCACATTTTTTTAATCCAGTCCAGCTTTGATGGACAACATGGTTGGCTGCATGTTTTTGCTAGTGTGAATAGAGTTGCAACAAACATATATGTGCAGTTATCTTTTTGTAGAATGATTTGAGTTCCTCCGGGTATATTCCCAATAGGGAAATTGCTGGGTCATATGGAAGGTCAATTTCTAGTTCTTTCAGAAATCGCCACACTGTCTTCAAATAGGTTGCACTAGTTTGCATCCGCACCAGCAGTGTAGAAGCATTCCTTTCTCCCCGCATCCTCACCAGCATCTGTTGTTTGTTTCATTAGTGATGGCCATTCTTACAGGGGTTAGGTGGTATCTCAATGTGGTTTTCATTTGCATTTCTCTGATGATGAATGAAGCTAAGCACTTTTTCATGTGTCTGTTGGCTGCCTTTGTATCTTCTTTTGAGAAGTGTCTATCCATATCTTTTGCCCACTTTTTAATGACGCTGTTTTTGTTTTGTTTTGTTTTCCTTTTGGCGCATTTGAGTTCTGTGTAGATCCTAGATGTTAGGCGTTTGTCAGATATACAGTTGGCAAATATTTTTTCCCATTCTGTGGACTGGATCCCTGCTCTCTTGATGGTCTCTTTTGCTTTGCAGAAGTTCATTAGTTTGATGAGGACCCACTTGTCTATATTAGTTTTCATATTATTTATTGTGTTATCTTTCTGTTTATTTAGATATTTTATAAAAAATATGAAAATTAAGATTTGAAAAATAATCATATCTTAATTCTTCACATATTCAAGATGACAAAATTACTAAGAAGTTGTCACCCAATGGCCTTGCTCGTCAAAGTTTTTTTACTATTTGTAGATTATCTGCATTTCCATATTTTTTCATAAAATGCAGAAAGGGGATTGATTTTTAGTAAGGACGCTCCATGTTTCAAGATCATCCAAACAATATTGCAACGTGGATTTATGTCTAAGTAAGTTTGGAGGGCTATAACAAAATATTATAAGCTGGGTGGCTTAAAAACCACATTTTTACTTCTCTTGGGCCTGGAGGATGGAAAGTCCAAGATCCACATCCTGGCAGATTTGGTATCTGGTATGGGTTCACTTCCTAATTCATAGCTGACTTTCTTCTTGCTGTGTCCTGACATGGTTGGGGCCAAAGAATCTCTGGGGTCTTTTTTGTGAGGACACAATTCTACTCATGAGAACCACACACTTATGACCTTATCACATTCCAAAGGATTGCCCTTCTAACACCATCTAACTGAAGTTTAGGTTTCAAAACATCAACTTGGGGAGACAAAAACATTCAGTCTATAGTAATATACAAATTTAAATATTCCAAGTTCAGATCATTTAAATTAAAAACTCAAGAACATACACACGTAAGAGGAAACAAACAGCATTTGAGTATATTTCTGCCTAACTCCAGAGGCCGTAGTTAGGATACATTCATATAGTGGTTTGTAGGGGATATTTTATTTGCTATTTTGGCATTGAAAAATCACACTTCATTTTATATCACAGGAAGAAAGCAATGAAATACCATATGGAATCAAAATATATCGCTTATTACTGTGTCAGATATCAAGCTACAATTCAGAAAAATAATTTTAGAATACATTTGGTTACCTGTAATTACTTAACATTATTTGGTTTTTAAAAAGTCAGACAAGTCTACAACTATCATTAGCCTAAACAACATAAGATGTTATTGCTACTTGCCTTAATTTTTTTCTTTTCTTAACTGCCTAATTTATGTTTGAGTCTGATAAATTAATACACATAGAAATAAATTTCTGCTATTGATGTGCTTTAAAGAAAATAAGAAATATTTTCTTTTCTGGCATAGGGGCTGTTTTTGATTCATGTAAAAAGAAAATAAGTGAGGATTTCTTGGAATCCATGGATAGTTTAAAACTACATGATGTTATTTTTCTTTCCACGCCTTGTATTTCTCTCTTTAGAGGGTGAAAAATTGTGGTGTAACTTAGTAGTTTAAGAAGTATCTCAGGAGTTAGACACACCTGGGAAAAGATCTTTTCCTAACATTATTATTTGTGACCTACAGCAAGCTATTTAATAAAATTATTGCTCTGTAAAAGTCGGATGATAATCCTTACCTGATGGAGTTTTAATGAAAATTAGTTTTCATGGAATTATTCCAAATCCTGTGTCTTTATTGTGATTAGCAGATAACTTTTTGTGGTTTTTTTGTTTGTTGTTGTTTTGTTTTTATCTTCTCTTTTATCTTTACAATTTTTCACTACAGAAGCAAAATGTCCATTCTGGTCTTTTGTTTTGTTTTGTTTTTGCTGTTGTTCTTATTTTTTATAAACAGCAGAGCATTTTTCTAGTCACATTTTCAGTAATTTTCAAATAAATTATTTCATCCCCCAAATATATATAACTTAAATTACAATAAGCTATTAAAACAGTATAAATATTCTCATTAAATTGAAAAATGTCTTTAATCTTGTTACAGAATTCTTGGTAGTATCTTGGTGGTTTCAGAAAGGCAAAAGCATAGAGTGGTAGGTGGAGATTATAGCTATTTCTCCCATGTGAGTTACTAAAGTATAAATTATTATAACCATCTTCTTTCCCACCAACCTTATCAGTACATTTAATGTACAGTAAGTTACTATTCAGTAGTTATCTCATAGCAACATACATTTGATCTGCCAAATATTTTGCAGTTAAACAAAGCAGCTATTACTGTTCATATTTCACTGAATATAAATTGGGACGTAACATAGAGTACTTAAAGTCACTTATTCTATACATGTAGGTGATGGAAAGTTAGTATGCCCAAATCTTTTTATTTCAAGTCTAATACAGGGTTTCAATAAAGAAAAAACTATCTATAGAGACAAGATGCAATAACAATGTACAGATTTACCAAACACTTACACACACAACATAAAATAATGATTTTCAAGCACTGGATATCAAAACTATGAGGGACAGTGATAACCAAAAGACCAATAATAATAATGATAATAATAATAATGTAAGCCCTATGCTTTAAAAAAATGTACTTGGAGTTTACAGACTGCAACTCATGTAGGGGAAACTTAAGTTGAGCCTGGCAGTCTCCGAGTTGAAGAGATGATGCTGAGACCAGGGTAAATTCAGAAACAATAACTGAGAGAAGAGCAGTGCATGGGGAAATAGCTCCAGATCTCAGCAGAAAGTCTGCACTGAGAATGTAGCAGGATGCTGATTACCGCATGCATGTGACTAAAACACGCCAAACATAGGTGAAAGTGCTACCCAAAAGGGTTAAAAATAACAATGCTAATAAGAATATATTCAATATTGTTAGGATGCCAACTTCTCCCAAATTGATCTAAAGACTCAACAAAATAAAAATTCCAACCAATGTTTAAAGAAATCTTAGAGTAGATAAAAGCAACTGTGAGAAAATAAAAACAAAATTGAAGGACTAAAATGACCTAATCTCAAAATTATTATATACTAAAGTAATAAAAAAAAGTGATAGGAGCATAAAAATAGATTGACTAAAGGTCAGAAAAGGAAATGGAGAAACATAGACTTGCATATAAATAAAGAACTGATTTTTGACAAAGGTACACAGGGAAACTCAAAGAGCATAAAATATTGATTTCAGCAAATGATGCAGAAACTATTGACTATCCATAAGCAAAATAGTAAACACTGATGAGAACTTCATGTCATATAAAAATAATTCAAAATGGACTATAAACCTTAATGTAAAACCTTAGAATATACAACTTTTAGAATAACACATAGAGAATATCTTTATGAACTTACATTTCTAAAATATTACACCTACTAAAATTTAATTTTGGTCGATTGGACTTCATGAATATTAGAATGCTTGATAATCATAAGACATTGTTGTTAAAATGAAAGCTAAAGCCACAAATCGGGAAAGTATTTTTAAAGGATGTATCTAGAATATATGAATGCCTAAAGTCTGAATGATAAGGAAAGAAACACCTAACTTTGTAAAAAGCCAAATATATGAACAGATTTTTCAATAACAAAAAATATGAATGCCAAATAAACACTTTCCAGGTTTAGGAACATGTAAAAATACCGAGAGTGCTTGTGTTCCATCAAATAGAATAATATAAAATAGCTCTTAGCTTTTACTCTAAGGTAAAGAGCAAGAGAAGGATTCCCGCTCTCATCACTTCTGTCCCACATAGTTGTGAAAGTTCTAGCCAGAGAAATTACCCAAGAAAAAGAAATAAAAGACATCCATCTAGGAAAGGAAGAAGTGCCATTATCTATTTACTGATGACATGATATAAAATCCCTAAAGACTGTTGAAGAAAAACATTAAAACTAATACACATACTGAATTAAGCTTTGGGTTATCAAATCAATGTACAAAATTAGTAAGGTTGACTGACACACAATAAACTATTCAAAAAGTAATAAAGAAAACAATAATTTATCATAGATAATATTTAACAATAAATTTTAGAAGAAAGGTGAAACAACTGTATACTGAACACTATAAATCACTGATGAAAAAAATTGAACAACACACAAATAAATGGCCTAATATTCCATGTTCACAGATTGAAAAAATATTATTACAATCTTGATAATATTCAAAACAATCTATGATGTACATACTTAATATAATTACCATCAAATTTCAAATTCAATTTTTCACAGAAATAAAAAAACTCCTAAAATTTGTATGCAGTTTGAAAAAAACACAATTAGCTAAAGCAACCTTGAGCAGAAACAACAAAGCTGGAGCTATTACATTTCATAATTTCAAAGTATATTACAAAGCTATTGTGGTCAAATTGTATGCTATTGGCATAAAAACAGACACATTGACCCATAGCAAGATAGAAAACTTATAAATAAACCAACATATTTATGGTCAATTTCTTTTTGACAAGGTGCCCAGAGCATACACTGGGGAAAATAGAATCTCTTCAACTAATGAGTTTGTAAAAACTAGTTATTCACATACATAAGAATAAAATTGGACCCTTGTCTCACACCACATACAAAAATCAACTCAGATAAAAGGTCTAAAAGTAAGACATGAAACTGTAAAACTACTAGAGAAAAAAAAAAACTGGAGCAAAGCTTCATAACATTAGTCTAGAAATGATTTTTTGATAGTACTCTACAAATGCAGGCAAAAATTGCAAAATTAGACAAATTGGGTTTGGTTAATCTAAGTAGCTTCTGCAGAACAGAGGAAACAATTTACAGAGTGAAGAAACAACCTATAAATTAGAAGACAATAACTGCACATCATACGACTGTAAAGGGGCTAGTATCCAAAATATAGAAGGAACCTAAACAACTCAATAGTAAGAAAACAAATAACCTGATTTTAAAATGGTGAAGTATCTGAACAGACATTTTTTAAGAGTTTACAAATGACTAATAGGTATAAATGGTCAATATCTCTAATCAACAGGAAAAAGGCAACCTAAAACCATAATAGTATCATGTCACACTTGTTAGAATACTTGTTATAAAAAAGACAAATGATAACACGTTTTGGAAAAGATGTGGAGAAAAAGGACCATTTGCCCAACAATGGAATGGATGCTAACTCGTACAGAAGTTATGAAAGACATTTGGAGCATCCTCAAAAAAATTCAAAATAGAACTCCATATGATCAAGCAATCTCAGTTACGGGCATATAACCCAAGGAAATGAAATTACTATCTTAAATAGATATCAGCACTCCCATGTCCATATCAATATTATTCACAGTAGTCAAGATATGAAAGCAACCTAAGTATCAATCAATGGATAATTGGATAAAAAGTGTGGTATATGTGCACATTGGAATACTATTCAACTCTAAAAAAACCTGCCATTTATAATGACATGAATGGAACAGGAAAACATTATTCTAAGTGAAATAAGCCAAGCACAGAAAGACAAATATTGTATGATCTCACATTTATGTAGAATCTAAAAAGTTGATCTTATAGAATCAGAGAGTAGAAAGGTGGTTACCCAAGGGGCAGGATGGGGAAAAGGAAGATGTTCATCAATAGAGTAAAAAGTTTCAGCTAGAATGTAGGAATAAGTTTTAGTGATCCATTGTACTGCACAGTGATCATAATTAATAGTAGCATACTGTATGTTTCAAAATTGCTAGAAGAATAGATTCTTAAAGTTCTCACATTTTTGGTGTGGGGTAGATATGTTAATGAGCTTGATTGAAACTTTCTGCATTGTATACATAGATCAAAACATCACATTGTGCCCCATAAGTATGCATAATTATTATTTGTCAATTACAAATACATTTTTAGAAAGGCATAAAGGATGGTCAGCATTAAAAGTCAGTAAAAAAAAAATTAAACCACAGTGAGTTACTACTACGTGCTTGTTAGAATAGATAAATAATAATAATTTTAAAAAACGGCATTGACAAGGATGTGGAAGAGCTGGAACATTCAAATATTGTGTGAAGACTATAAAATGGTACGGCAACTTTTGGAAAGAGAATTTTATAAAGGTGAATGTATCAACCGTGTGATCCAACTAGTCATTTTTAGTTATTCAACTAAGAGAATAAAAACATATTTACATATGATATATGTACATGAATGCATTAATGTTCATAGCACTTTTATTTCTAATGACCCCAAACTGGAAACAGTTAAGTGTTCATCAACACGTTAATGTATAAATAAGATGTGGTATAATGCATACAATTGATACGACTCCTCAAGGAAGTGGAATTAGTATTAATACATGCCACAGCATGGGTGAATAGAAAACCCATTCTGAGTTAAAGAAGCCAGATGAAAAAACAATATGTGCTGTGTAATTTCATTTGGATAAAATACAAGGAAATGAAAACGAATCCATAGAGACCGAAACAAGATCAGTTGACTATCAGGGGATGAAATCAGGGGAGGGAGGATAAGAGGAATGACTTCCATAAGTTTCTAAAGAAACTTTTGGGATATGAGTATGTTTATTATTTTTTCATGGAGGATAGTTTGATGAATGTATATAATATATCAAAACATATCCCAAGGCACACTTTCAATGTTTATTCAATTCTACTTAATCTTACACTTATGATTGGTATACATTATTCATAATAAAACATGCAGGCATTTTTAAACTAAAATTATTTCCTAGGCCTCTATTTAATTTAAGGTCCTTAGCTTATATACGATTATGATCAGTTTTAGCAATATATTAAAATTGCTTCAGTATCTATCAGTAACTAAATAGATGCCATTTGGTATTTTTGAATATTCATGTATAAGAGATGACATGTGTGGTGACTATCTTTTCAGAACCAAAAACTTCGGCTTTGCTAAACCAAATTTTACAATGCTAAAGTGAATAAATGCAGCAAGTAAATGGGAGGAGTCAAATGCAAAGATACAAAGAAGGCTTATAAGTGCATGTATGAGAATGGTTATAATTTATAGTGCATTAACATGCTGTTATCATTCATAAACTACTTGAAGAAAGACTTGCAATGAATCAGGAAAAGCAAAATTTATCAGAGTTGATTAATCTGAGTAATTTTTATGCATTCTCATTCTGGACTAGCAACTGTCCATTAATACTACATTGAAAATGAAATCAGAGTGGCTTTCAAGTTGAACTCTACCATAAAAATAGTAAAGATTCCCATCTCAAAAATTTGCATTGTAATTACTCAAATCCAAATAACTATTTTAAGAACACTGAAAAACAATCTGTTTCAAGTGAGGGTGTGAGAAATGTTTTACATATATTTGTATACATATATATAAAAAATATATATATATATAATATATATATATGTACACACACAGGAATCATGAGGTAGTGTAACTTTTCTCATTCACATTCCATTGCTATCATGAAATGTGTCTTGAGTTCTTTTCCATTTTTTTTATTTTCTAAAGGACTGATCAACAAGCATCATAATTTCTACAAGAATACCTAGAGACCATTTAAAAATGCAGTTTTTATTTTACCAGAGCATAAATTTTTTATGTGCAGTTACACTTCTCAGGGAATTTTTTAGTATGTAAACCATTCAAACTCTCATCCTACATGAAAACCAGAGAAAGCTATGCAGAACAAAAAGGTATTGGATGAAATATTTCTATGACGTTGTTCAAAATTAAATTAACTAGATTAGTCATTTCTATATAAGGCATTATACAAACAACTGTGTCAGGCATTGCGAACATTTATTGGAAGAGCAAAGCTAACATTGAAAGTGGATGTTTCATAAGTGCAAGGATCTTTGTTTTATGATGCATACCCCACACTTGAAACTGCAACTCGCATGTATAAATATATGTTGAATGAAATGTTTTGGTATGACCTTCGTTGGTTAATTTTAATGACTATTCTTATGGACAATATACTTCCAAGACAAAGGCCATACCATGGTTCGATGTTTACAGTCATATATTGCATATATTACTTATTGATTACCAGCAAGTTGACATTTATTAAGACATGCTTTCAATTTCAAATTCAAATCAATCATACTGGGGGCATAAAGAGCAATGAAACAGAAAATGCCAGAAGCCCTATGCCTAGAAAGCAAGAAAAGTTCAGCATCACAGAGACTCTCAGCCAGTGAGGATCAATATGCTTGATAAGTCTTGAAATCTCAAATTGTTGCTTTTCTAACATTTCACTGCATTTAGCACTTTCAATTACTTAATTCTAAATTTCTCATAAAAATAAGACCATGCATAATCATCATGCCATTTTTACATACAAGTTAGCATTAATTCAACAATATGTTCATAATTATATGCAGCCTATATTAAAATTTTCCAACTTGCTTCACAAGTTTTTTTCTAAAATTTTAAAAAATAAAACTGTATAATTTATAATTTATTCACTTCATGCTTTGTAATCACTTCATGCCTTGCAGTGGAAATTTTGATATGCTGTTCAGATTCAACTTTAAGATTAAAAGTCATATTCTTTCAGTTGCCAGAAATATTTCCAGCCAACAGTCCTCTCTCAGAATTGCTCTTGTCTTAAGAAAACATGCGTTGATAAATTCTTGTACTCTAATCTCCACTGAAGCGTCAGTTTCCTGGGGATGTCAACCTGTAACACACCTCACATTGTTTATGACTCTATAGTTTATACTTTTTGAATTCCTTCAACTTTCTTTCTGCTTTTAATGACATTGATATTTTTAAATAGTACACGCAATTAACTTTATAGAATGACCTATTTGTGGATTTTACATAATAAATAGATTCATGGTGAATATGCCAGGTAAGCCCTCTGCATAACTAATATTGCATACTTCTTTTTACATAATGTCAGGAGTGCCATGATGTCAGACCATTCCATGACTGCATGAGTGGTGAAGGTAATTTCATCAATAGATTAAGATAGACAGGATGGTGACTTCAGATTTTTCCACTTTAATTATATGTTATGGACTAAAGTTTTGTGTTCCCCACAAATATATATGTTGAAGCCCGAACACCCAGTGTGGTTGTATTTGGAGACAGGGCCTCTAAGAAAGTAATTAAGATTAAATGAAGTAATGAGAAAGACGGCCCACATGGCAGGATTAGTGCCCTTATAAGAAGAGACAAACAAAGAACTTGCTTCTCTCTTCCTCTCTACAGTCTGAAGACATGGTAAGAACCCAGAAGATGGGTTACCCCAGAACCCAACCATGCCAGTTCCTGTGTCCTGGACTTCCAGCCTCCAGAACTGTGTGAAAGTCACTTTCTGTTAAACCAACTCGTCTATGGTATTTTGTTATAGCAGCCCAAGCAATATAATACTAATGCATGTTATTTCTTTATCTTTAATCTATGAGCAGTACTTTGAAAATGGACTTATTATCTATTTCCTAACAATTATCCACATAATGGTTTTATTCTGATCCTTGACTGAAATATTTATGATTTTAGGGGAGTTAAAAATTATTACTTTAAAAAATACTATCAATTTGTCTACACTTAAAGACTCATATACTTTGGCAAGTTAAAGCTTGTCTTTGTTATTTCTCTCTTCCCCTTTTTTCCATCTTTCTTTTTAATCTTTCCTTTTTTAATCTCTTAAAATATTACTATGGGCTCATTAACTCATTTTTCTTAATAAATTGAATACAATTATTTAACAAATTTATTATTGTATTGTTTAAATTGATCCATACATCAATGTAAGAGAAAATCTTCAAGACAGTTCCCATGCTTCGAGCTTTTTCAGGCCTAAGAACATTTTTCATTGCTGTAGTCTGAATGTTTGTGTATAGAACTCCAGAATGTCAATTTTCACTGCAGTACTTGACGTTTCCCATTCATTGTTTTCTAGTATCTACCATTTCTGTTGAAAAGCCAGCTATCCTTGACAGTATTAAGCTTCTTCTTTTTTTAATCTGGCTTCTTTAATACAGAAGAAACATGCTACAGAATTTTCAAATGCATACAGTTGAAGCTACAAAAGCCACAGTAATAGAATACATAAGAAGTAATATGGGAAGAAACAATATCCGATATTTTTCTGAAGTGAGGAAAGACAAACTCAAGAAGCTTTATGGACCAAATGAGATAAGGGGGAAAAAACAAGCTAGTAAGTGTAAATTACATATGTGGCTTGTATTACATTTGTACCAGACGACACTACTACAAATGCCACCAATAACAAATTCTCATTATGCAATTTAACTCATTTAACCCCCAGAATAACCTTATGAGGCTAATGACATATCCAATACCACACAACAAATATGAGTGGTCCTGGTTTTGAAACCCAAGGACCTAGACCCTGTAGCCATTCTCTTAACTAACACCCTGTACAAGGCTCCAAACCTTTGCTGCTTTTATCTTTCAACCTACTAAATCCATCAATTTCTCAAAATAATTGCCAATAACTTAGTCCAAATGACCATTATCTCCTTTTGAATCTCATTGCACATAAACTTGGTGCTTTCATACGTATTCATCATACCAAAGTTGAGACAACTTTATCAAATATAAATAAGATGATTTAAGGACACATTAAATATGTTCATTTTTATTCAAAGAAAAAGAAAACCACTCAAATATTTTAATTATCCATTATGTTTTTCTTATGGATCCCTCTGACTTTCTAATTAAAAATGTGTAATGAAGATAGAAACCATCTCTGTCTTGCTGCTGTTGGGTTCCTGGCTCCTAGCACCTTATCCTACAAAGAAAAGATGATTAATAAATATTTTGTGACTAGATAAATACATAACTTATAGGCAGATGTTGTCATTAAGGATCTTTAAATAGAGCTTTGTAATATTTCCATTTTGATTTTCTTGTGAATTCTTAGTTTTAAGGTAAAACTGACTTATGAAACTTTGTATTATGTGCTATTATCAACATTATACTAATGTCTGCTCTGATCAGTATAATATGCCTCTTCTAGCCACAGGACTACCTGGGGCAAAATATACCACATTCCCCAGTTTACTCCAATTGTGCATTACTCATGCCTCCCTGCACATTATTTATTTTACTTTACTTTGACAAAAGCTTTATGACTTCAAACAATTATTTAGTGAAGGCTTACTGGTGTCACAATGGGACCAATTACTACTTTCCAAACATTTGCAGGTAAAGCAACTGTTGTACTCCCTTCTTTAATTTGAAATTTATTCCAAAGTAAAGTTTTTGCTACCTTGAAACTTGCAGACACCTCTGACAAAGTTAGATTTGGATTATGTTGAGGAAATACTCCTTTTCATTCTAGGGCTTGCCATGAATATGATGTCATTGAACTCGGAAATGTTAAGGAAAATATCATGCCTTGTAAACTAGATTTGGTTTGTTTAGCCTAGGTATTTATAATCAATTCTAAAATTATTTCAATTGAGAATTGTCTGGAAAACATCAGCAACTTAGAATTGTCAAGGAACATCATGGAATTCATAGTATGTTAACACTAATGTATTTTCTAACACTAAAGTTTTATGATTCTGAATTATGAATTTCATGGCAACTACCACTCCTTACAAATAACAATGGTGGATCTTATTTCTAAATAGCACTATATTTTATTATGTTATACAATAACTACTTTTAATCTATCAAAGGTTGTGGAGGGGCGATACCTTTGAGTTTCTTGACTTTTGAAAAATGAAGTTGTATCACAAAGCAACCCCTGAGATTATTTATAATCTTAATACAAGAAGAAAGATTATTGTAACTTCTAACATCCAATTTTTTGACAAATTTTCTACATGCATTGCTGTCTTTTAAATGGTAAAATAATATTGTGAATTCTTTAAAAATTCTGAGAATTCTTGAAATATTTGTAGAGCGATTATATAATAATTCAATATTTTATAATAAATTATGCATTAAGTAAATAAGTAAATATGTATTTTTGAATATGTTTATTGCACATATAATTATTATTGTAAAAGACAAGTAGTTAAATGTAAGAATGTTGTGAGTTATATACAAGAATACAAAGACCCAATCATTACATTGTTTCATTAATAACATTAATCATAATGCTATATGAAAGGAATTGGCAGAAGTGGGGCATTGCTGGGGAAGTACATAACAGCAATAAGGGTATGATCTCAAATCAAGCTAAGTGGGGACCAAGCTTTATCTGTATGATGACCACTTATCTATCTAATCCTGAATTGTACCCCACATCTTTAAAATAAAAATTTAAAGAATTTTTTAAAAAGTTGTCTCAAGCCCCGCAAAATAAATAAGTTAATTCTTTTTCTTTGTAATAAATTAAATTGTCTTCATACAGTTAAAAACAAATTTATGCCACTCTACATAAAGGCATAAATAGGATTTCATACTACTATTTTTTTCCCAGTGTTTTTCTTGCAGCCTCTTTCTCCTCACGTGTCAAGTTTGGACTACCTCGAAATATAATGGATCTGGGTTTTGGCTTTTTTCTTTTTTTGACAAGTTTGAAACATGTATTTAAAATATAATTTATAAAATGCTTAATCTGCCAACTCAGGAGCCCGCGGTGCAGGATGGGGTGGGAGTGGGGGTGGGTAGCTGGCTGCTACACCAGCAGAGCAAGGCTGTAGGCCTGTGGCCCTCCCTCCCATGCCCTTCTGTTCAGACACCCAAGGGGGTCGTGTGTACCCCGGGGATCACATGACCAGAAAACAGGACCCCAGAGGTTTCTTGAGTCTCTGATAACCAGGGAGGGGGGGTGTAGCCCTGCCGGCCCATCCCTGAGCAGTGTACGCCCAGATGGGGCAGAACAGGGTATGGCTGGACTGGGCAGGGCAGACTTTTTTTTTTTTTTTAATTCAGTCTCAGTCTGTCGCCCAGGCTGGAGTGCAGTGGCATGCTCACTGTCACCCTAGTGTCGACCGCTGGGCTCCAGTGATCCTTCCACCTCAGCCATCCAAGTAGCAGGAAATACAAGCCATGCTACCACCGCCCAGCTAATTTTTTGATTTAGTGTAGAGATGAGGTCTCGCCAAGTTGCCCAGGCTGTTCTTGAACCTGTGGACTCAGGCAATCCCCTCACCTCGACCTCCCAAAGTGCTGGGATTATAGGGATGAACCACTGCACCCGGCCTGGGGATTTGACTTTTTACACTACAACTGGCTTTTGAGAAATAAGTGTGATCTGACAGAATCCTTAAGGCCTGAGCTTGGAAGTTCTGGAATATCACTTCCACTGCATTCTACTGGTGAACCAAACCACAAGTCCAGCTCAAATACAACAGGAGGGGAAATATACTCTGACTCTTCATGTGAGGATTGCCATATTGGGAAAAGAGGGATGGGACTTAGGTTGCCATCTTTGGCGATTGTCACAGTGATAAAAAGAATTAATATTATGAGGATGACATATATATATATACACACACACACACATACACTTATGAAATAGACATTTATGAACTAGAAAGAGTAATGTGTGAGTAAAGAATCTTTGGTAATCAAATGGAATTTGCTAAGTATGATTTTTAAGTTCAGTATTTACACTCAAGGTTATCAAGTTGAGACATCAACGTGGGACTTATTCAGTGTTAGAGGACAGTCAATGTCATCTCTGACTGCTGATTCTCCTCAGTTGTCAGTCCCTGAGGAAAAGGGCTCACCTGAAGAAGAATGTTAACAAGGACATCCCACTTCTCATAAGTGTGGGCGCATAAAAGCCTGGACCCTCACTCCAAAGAAAGACAACTCTGAATGATTATCTCCATTTCAGATCTTCCCACAGGTGTGGATGAAGTCTGCTCTGACCCTGCATGTCTCTCTTCCTCTCCTGCTCCCACAGGTATTCATCCTAAAACCAATTCTATTTTTTAGATGTGAGGTACAATTCAGGGTTAGGTATACAAATGGTCATTGTGTAGGTAAAGTTTTCACCTCACTTTGGTCCCCACTTCACCTGACTTGAGATCAGGTACCTTTACTGATGAGGTGTGATCCCTCTCCCACCCCTGGCAGTTTCCCACTACTGTCAATCCCTTTTTTATAATATTATGATAATTGCTCAAGGTCGGCTTATGAGTGAGAATATGTGGTACTAAGTTCTTTGTTTCTGTGATAGATCACTCAGTATTATAGACTCTA